>CAOLHI010005418.1:0-70989 GCA_948474755.1 Ctenosaura bakeri
CTTTCAACATCCTATGGAATCCTGGGGTTTGAGTTGAGAGGAGATGCACATTTATAAACTGCAAACCTCAAGATTCCATAAGATGTTGAAAGTGTAATAATAGCACTATAAAAGTCTAGTGTGGAAATGGCCTAAGATGGAAAAGAAAGGAAAATAGCAGTGATGTATTTAAGTCTTTTACTCCAAGTCTCAAGTCAAGTCTGAAGTCTCTACCTTCAAGTCTCAAGTCCTTGAAGATACTTTCTGTTCAAGTCTCAAGTCTGGAAGCCAACTTTATATCCCAACCAAAATTCCAGAATTACTGGATAGAGTGAAATAAATCCAGTTTTAACAATTTAAGCAGAGTCAGCTCTCCATATTTGCCACTTTTGCCATCTGCAGCTTTGGAAGTGGGGAATAGGATCCTATCGTACTCCCCATTACTGAAGATTCAAAAGGTTTAGAAGGAAGGATTCTTCCTCCTCAAACCCGTTGCCTAACATTTGCTGTTCTCCTCTGAGAAATGCACCCTGCACTCTGGGGGCACGTCTTGTCTTTTGCAATTAGGAAATGTTTTAGAAGGCTCCTCCAATATGCAGAGGGGACAGGTTGCTGAGCAGACCTCAAGTGTGCCCATTGCCTAACCTGTTTTCTGTTCCCCTCTGAGAAATGCTCCCACACTTTGGGCTTCAGAGAAATTGTCATGTGACTAGTAGGCAAAAAGAGATGGAGGCATTGTTCAAAGTCATAAGGTTTCTGGATGAATGTGTTATGTTACTGAACCAAGGGCATGAAGTCAGCCATTAAAGATATACAAGTCTCGAGTCAAGTCAGTGCATCATTTATGGCCGAGTCGACTCCGAGTCAAGTCACTGAAGTGACTTAAGTCCGACTTGAGTCTGAGTCTGTCGACTCGAGTCTACATCACTGGAAAACAGTTCTCAAAGTGTCTGGCAGAATAAGATCTTCACCTGGCACTGAAGAAGTCCTAATGTAGTATCAGACAGGGCCCCTTGACAAAGATACCACTGTTCTCTGTATTGTACCCACCTGCCTCAACTCATTTGGCAAGGACACCTGGAAGAGAGCCTGAGATCAGTGGGCCCCTGGACTGGTGCAGATCCCTAAGCCATTGGCTAACAGTCCCTATTGACTGACAAGCACTGCCTTAGATGATGAATTTAAGTGTTCAGACAGGTAAACATAAGAGGAGATGCACATTTATAAAGCTTAGAATATAGGCATAGTCTTTTTACCTCTTGGAGAATATTTCAGCACTTCAAACTCCAACTATAACTTCTTTATAAACTTAACTTCCTCTAAAAACAGCTAAATAGGAAACACAATGTCAAACAACTGTTGTTAAAAAAAGAATCTGAATCCTTAGTGAGAACACAACAAAGCATATTTGTTTTCATTACACCCACATGTAATTAGTATTTGACTTCCTTCAGTTGGGACTTTGTTCAAGAATGCCCTTTTGTCTCTCCCTAAGAGGTCCTCTTTCTTTTCTTTTGAATAGTTAACAATGCAATTATTGCCTAACAGTTAGTGCTTTTTTTAAAGGTTAAAATAAATGTATTTGCTTGTTTTAAAGCAAGCAACTTTCTCATTTTTTTAATACTTAGAAATACAGGGGACAATCATCCAAACTTTTTAAAGTAAGAAATGAATCTCAGTGCAGCTGTTTTTACACCAATTGGGTAGCTTCTTGACCCTGGAAATGGAAAGCCACTCAAAGCCTCTGAACTTCCACAGTCAAAATCAAGAACCTCAAACATTTGAGTACCCACTTCATGTGCACTGAGAAAAAATTAAACAAAAGTCATAAAGTTTGAATTAAGAACAGCGCTATCATCCCTCATACTTACGTTACCCTGATTTCTGGGGTCCCAGGAGGGACACCTCAATGTGCTCACAAAGGGGAATGGGAATTAGCAAGAGCACCATTAGCAATACAAGAGGCAGGGCAACCTAGCAAGATCTTGAACCCAATGTCTACGGGGTCAGGCTGAGTCAAGGAGCAAACAGAAATAAATAATAATTGTTTCCTTTATTGATGTACAACACAGTCAAACACGTGTATGCAAACACACTCACACAGACCTATTGAAATAAAGGTAGGAGTTGGATAGAGGGTTTTAAGAGGAGGTTTTGCATGGGAAAAACTATACCTGTCCTGAAGTCCGGGTTGTCTGAAGAAAAATCCATAGAAGCTGAGATTCTCAGCATGAGGAGCTGAGGGGAAGGTTCGCCAAACAAAACGACAGCAAGGAGGGATGGAAGCCAGGAGCGATCCGAAGAAGCGCTCAAAATCAGGGGGTCTTATAGGGGAAAATGTGCCTGCAGGTGAGTCCGTTCCCGGGGATAACAATGAGTTTCGGGCTGGAGACAATTCCTCTGAAAGGTCAGTATTTTGCATGATTGAGTTATGACAGCATTGTCAATAGAGTAGACAGTATGCAAACGCGGAGTGCTCGACAGTTGAGTATTCGGCTCATCAAGCTGCCTGCACGGGGCAGGGAGTCTTTTGTAAACAGTGTGCATACATAATATGATCTTAAAAGGGTACTTGCCTTGAGTTCTCCTAAAGCAGCAGCGTGGCTATTACTGGCCTGCCTGGATCAGTTTTGAATAGTTCGGCCATTTTCAGCCGTGCCTGTGTGCATGCTTGTCCGGGAGCCTCTCAAGCACATGGAGGGGAATGGGTAAAGAAGGCCAAATTATTGATATCAAATGATATCTAATATCCCACAAGTCTGGGCTAGAAACTACAGTAACACTTATGGCCAAATTCTGTTACCATTCCATTTTGACAACAGTAAAAAACAGGAGCCTTTCCACACTACACTGTTATATTGCTATTATTCCACTTTCAACATCCCGTGGAATTCTGGGGTTTGCAGTTTACTGAGGCCAAAGAGCTCTCTGGCTGAGAATTCTAAATGCCCCTCCCTCAACTGCAAACCCCAGGATTCCATAAGACATTGAAAGTGTCCATCTGTCCTTCAGAAACAGCAGTCCATCTGTCCTTCAACCACCTACTGTGTAAGGAACAACATAGAGGAAAGGGTGTGGCAGAGAATCTAAGTGATCAGTTAGTTCACACCTCTGGAAGCAACTGTCTGCTCCTCTTTCAATAGCCCATGAGTGAGGAGAAACGCAGAGAGAAGGGCGTGGCACAGAATGAGAAATAAAAGGATGAGGCAGTTAAAGAGAGAAAATAGGTGGTCCCACCTACTTGTGGTTCTGGCATCACTTAGCACTAGAATGTTCCCTCTACTCACCCATCTAGACATATTACACCCTCATGGAATGTTGTCTTAAAGGAAGAAAGATTTCCTATCTCTATGCAGGGCCATCACTGACTAGACACATGTTGCTTCAAAAGCATTCGAGCACTGTATTTCAAGCCATCTGACACAGGACAGGGACTGGTAATTCCCCCCCCCCAATGTACCATGGACTGGTACCATATTTGTGCTCATTGGCTGTAATTATTCTTTCTTTCCTGGAAACTCACTAAAACTGGAAGTCAATGGCTCAGGGACCAGCACCAGTACAGAGACCACTACTCTGAATAGCATTACAGGAGACAAGCACCCAATGGCCAATGGAAGAACTTTAGAATGTTTCTGGAATTAACATGGTGATCTCTTGTCTGAATACAGGGTGCAATCAAATGTGGACAATCAAATGTTGTAGTACATCCATTTCTTGCAGAGCAATCCACAGTTTTTCATGATCTACACAATCAAAGGCTTTGCTATAATCCATAAATCACACATTGATTTTCTTCTGAAATTCTTTGATCTTCCCCATTATCCAGCATATGTTTTTTAATATGATCCCTAATGCTTGTTCTTTTTCTGAATGTAGCTTAGATATCTGGCACTTCTCACTCCATATATGGTAAATGTTTGTTGTAACATTTCTGAGCATCACTTTCCTTGCCTGGGAGATTAATGCAATGGTCTGGTGCTTACTGAAGTCCCTAGTGTCCCTTTTCTTGGGGAAGGGTGTATATATTGAGTTTTTCCAATCTGTGGGCCATTCTTTTGTTCTCTATATTTGTTGGCAGATGTTAATTAGAACCTGAGTAGATTCTGTCTCTTTAGTTTAAAACAGCTATGTTGGTATGCCAACATTTATTTCTCCCAAGTACAGCTTCTACTTCACTTTCTAAAATTATGGGTTCGTCTTCAAATGGTTCTTTGATTGAATCTGTGATCCTTTCATCTCTCTATCTAGTTCTTCAGTGTGTTGTTTTCATCCTCTTTGTATTTCTTCTTGATCACGTAGCATAATTCCCTGCTAGTCATATAGCATCCCCATTTGTTTAAATTTAATTTCTTGAATCTTGAGGAACAGGTCTCTTGTCTTACATTTTTTGTTGTCATCTTCTATTTTTCTGTACTGATTATTATAGCAGTTCTCTTTGATTCTGCACACAAGTCATTTAACAGTGGTATTCAGGATTCTGACTCTGTTTTTGTCAGCTTTTACTTCTGCTTCTCATCTGCCTGCAACTGCTTGGAGAGTTTCATCTGTCATCCAAATGAGGTTTTCTTTCTTTCTTTGCTACAAACAGTATCTTTTTGTATTCTTCCTTGGCAATGTAACTGGTTTAGGTTCAGACTTCTTCTGGATTTAGGTCCATTAAGGTTAATAATGTAAATTCATTTTTACATGCTTTAAATTGTACAAAGATGTTCCTCAGGTTGTATTTTGACACAATGATTAAGTGTTCTTCCTTAGTTTTACTCTTGTTACCCCTGTGGGCAGACCCCATCCTGGGGAGTATCATTTTGATATTAAAATGCATCTGAGCCAGAGGTGGTCGGGTTGGTACACAGACAGTTAGGCTAGCGATCAGACAAAAGATCAAAGATTCTAAACTTCCTCTGTCATGTCTCCATAGGAAACCTCAGAAAGGCATGCAGGCACAGGTAATGGGCCATCAGCACAACAATACTTTGGGGAGGTTGTCTGATTCCCCCCAAATTCTTGGAACAAAGCAAGACGTATCAAAGCAAGGTCCAGTTACCTGGTGCAACTATGCAGCCATCAGGCAGCTATCATTCAGCCATCAAGAAGCTATCACACCTTCATCGTCTTTCAGTTTCAGCCATTATTCTTTCCAGGAAGAGGGTCTGCCTCCAAGGCATGTTTGGCCCTATAACTAGACCCCTTTTTTGAGACTTCATTTCGGAGTTCTCCTAGTCTTGACTGAAAAGCTGTCATTCTGTCAGTTAAGAGTCCCTCAGCATGCTGAGTTTTTCTCTCCGCTTGTCCTTCTCCCCAGTGGAAGACTTCTGGACAAGTATAGTACTACCCCTCTTCACATTTCCTCCACTTTTCCCCTATCAATTTTCCCTTCTTTCCATTTTGATAATCCTTGTGTGCTTGTGGGAGTGTTTGACTCTGAGCGAGTGTGTTTGAATATATTTTCTAATAAAATATATTGAGTGAACTTTTAGCCTGGTTCTTTTGTGATCTGACTCCATAGACATTGGGTTAAAAGATCTTACTAGGTGTTGCCCTGCCTTCCACATTGTTAAAAGTTAGTGCTCCACTTCTGGAATCCAAAACAGAAACTTCATTTTTTTTCTTTTGCCTCTGTAGAATAAACCTGCATTATAGTTATATTGAGGGGCTTTCCCTGAAGTCTTATTGCTATTATTCAATATTACATCCCTGGCTGTTTTTGCTACGTGCCTCTTCAGTATTAATGCTACCTTATTTCTTCTTAGATTTCCATTTTCTGAATAAAATACTGTGTGATTAGCTGCCTAAAAATGTTCAATTCCTGTCCATTTTCATTTGTTTGCCCCAAGCACTGCAATGTTTATATGTTCCATTTCTTGTTTTACAATGTCTAGCTTCCCATGAGTCATGCATCTCACATTCCGTGTTTGTATAATATGTGTTGTTCAGCTCTGGACCTTCTTTTCACCTCTGAGTCCATCAACAGCTGAACATCCTTTTGACTTGAGTCCAGTTGCATCATTAGCTGCAGTGCTACTTGTATTTGTCCTCTACTCTTCTAAAGGAGCTTGCTGAATTTCTTCCAACCTGGAAGTCTCACCTTCTGGCACCGTCTCTTGTTTCATTTTTATTGTCCCATCTTAGGACTTCCATGGTAAAAGACAATCAAAAGGGGTTTATCATTGCTTCCTCCTGTGCAGTACTAAAAGTGTCACTGCCACTGTCTCTGAGAGATCCTCTATTCAATGTCACCTCCCCCAACACTAATGAAGGAATTGATTAATGGACTATTTTTCAACTCCTATTTGAAAAAGAGTAAAATTTTATTGTAAAGACTTCATTACTTAAACTAACAATTTTAAAAAAAACAAAGTGGAGAATTTTACCCTTTAGAGCAGACTGTAGCATGCATAGCGTGTAGCAGCTACTTTTCAAGACTATCAGTTTTTCAAGACTATATTAATGAACCTTATTTTTATGCAGTTCCAATTCTGCAATTCCTACCTGCAGCTCACTTCAAATGAGCAGCATCCATCTTCTAATGGGTACATGTCTGCCTCATTACAGTGCTCCCACATTAAAGTCATTAGTCTCCTTCCATTTAAAATATGCATTGATTTAAAACTTGCTTTTATATTTCAGTATGTAAAGGTAGCAGTAGCTTCAGTATGAAATACAGAATTGAGAGACAGTTAATTTGGAGTTAGTAGCATGGAATCATATAACGTATTTTCAACACCCAGAACATTTTGTACTTAAAGATCAGTAGCTGAGAATGATTTTATCTAGAATCCCCTTTCAGTGTTAGCAGTAAATGGCACTTAAAGTTAGCATTTGGGGAGGTTGTGCCTGACGCTGAACTGCCTTGACTTGATTAAAAATAACTGCAAGTGAATTCAACTCAAGTGGTACTTTATTAACAAACACACAACGCAGTTTACCAATCAACCTTTTTGAAAAAGTTTAACAAGCACCACCTTGTCAGGTAGGCTAAGCTGAGGGACAGCAACACGTCCAGAATTACCAAAATGAGAAAGGGTTTGACTTTAAGCAAAGCAAGCTGACAGTGGAGTAGGGGATGAAGTTGTTTCCTCACATCCACATGCAGTATTCTTTAAAAAGGTTTACCAGTTGAAAAGGAAAAACAAGGTAAATATATGTTGTCTTCTCTGTGTTCAAAAGCAATGCAATTCAAAGGCAACACTGAGCTCACTACAATGCCAATATGTTAGCAGGATGAATAACACAAGACACATGAAGGACAAAGGACTGCGATAAAGAAAAATGGTAAATTGGCATCAGCATGATCGAAACACAGGTGCCAACAAAAATGACAATCCAGTGTATGGCTGCTGTTAAAAAGAAAAGAAAAGAAAAGAAAAACTCTATTTCAAGTACAATGAATAAAGATTAAAAAAGTTAAATAACCCTCAATAAAATAAATAAATAAATAATAAAATAAAATAAAATTTGAAATACTGCATGAGCTCTTCTCATGTTTCTTATAGAACAGAAGCCCCTATGTCTGTAAGTGGCCTGTGGAGACATATACATATACATACACATATACATATATATATATAGGCTATGGACTCAGTATGATGTCGTGGTTTGAGAGTGGGACTAGGATTCTGGGAGACCAGCATGCAAATCTCTGCTCAGCCATGGAAACCTACTGGGTGATCTTGGGCAAGTCACACACTCTCAGCCTCAGAAGAAGGCAATGGCAAATCCCCTCTGAACAAATCTTGGCAAGAAAACCCTGTGATTAGTTCACCTTAGGGTCTCCATAAGTCAAAAACAACTTGAAAGCAAACAACAATTACTAACTGTAAGAGCAGTATGTATGTGGACCCTGTCTCCCACTATGCTACTGTCATGGTAGAAGCCGATCTTCACAGCAGGCCAAAAGTACAGGACTGGCAGGCCTCACTCCTTCTCAGAAGCCAGGGCATCCAACCTTCACATGAAGGTTGATCCTCCTCAGTATTTCTGCAACATTCACTGTAACCTGCAGCTGGAAGCCAGTGTGGACACAGAGAGTCAAGTCATGCTGGGGATTTATGTATGCATCAAGCTGCATTAAGGTCACCAGTTTTCCAGATCATATCCTGGCAATTTGGAGGGAGCTGCAACAAGTCTGTTAGGGTGACCGCACAGAGCTTTTGGTTTCCTTCCATCATGCCCTGGTTGCTGGACACAACAGGCGACTTCCTCCCTGCTTCTGTCTGCCCTTGTTCTGCTCCCCAAAGAGGCCTGCTAGATTGGCAAAAAGAACACTATCAGAACTATGCTCTACATTTCTCAAGTCAAAAGGCTGGGGTGTGTTTATTTATACCATATATAATGATGTATATTACCTCATATATAAGAACAGGTTTTGCAGCCAAAATACAGATTTTGATATGACCCATAGATAAGTTGAGGGGCATTTCACAGTGAGCAGGAAGCACCAGCACCCCTCACCCTGGCTGCCGCTGCTGTTGTTTTCTTGCTCAGGCATTCAAAAGGACCTTTTCCCACTCTACTCAGAGAAGGTGATGGTTCCTATTTTGATAAAAGTTAAGGTAGAGTATTAACTCTTATCAAAAAAGGTCCCATCCCCTTCTCTGAGTAGAGTGGCAAAAGACGAGAGCTTAGTCCATCCTGTGAGAACCTAAAAGCACCAACTGTCTCTGCTCTCTTGGCGTTTCTTTGAGCAGAAGTGCCATTTTCCCGCCCAGGCATTCAAAAAGGCCAGAAGTGGAAAATAGAGGGGGTCAGTGCTTCTTTGAGGTTCTCCCAGGATGGCCAAAGTTCTTGCTTTTGCCACTCTACTCAGAAAAGGGGAGGGTTCCTTTTTTGACAAAAGTTAAGGTACAGTACTTACACGGACCCATGGATAAGTCAATCTGGGTTTTTGGGTCAAATTTTTGACTAAAATGTTTAGACTTATACATGAGTATATATCGTATGGTGTTTTCCCAGAGCGGACTGTGCCCACAGTGGCTTACAACAAATATCTAATAAAAGACAGAGTTGTGCCCCTCACAGTGACATGCCATCATTCTTGTTCTTCCCTGCCAGTCCTTCTACATTCTAGCAGTGATTTACACACTCAGTCTATCGGAATGTGTGAACTGTTCACCCCATGCAAAGAAACAGGTGTACAACATGTGTCAACAAGACTCTGACTCTTAAACAGTTGAATTTTCTCCTAACCAGTTTCCAGCTCATGCAGATCAAAGGTCTTATTGTTGCAAACAGGACAACAGTATTCAGAGAAAACTAAATTTTTAAGCGTACACTGGACTAAGGCTTGGAGGTCATGCTGTGTTTGTGCTGTTGAAGCGACATCACCTAAAAGGGAAGACAGTCCAGATAATTTATTTCATTTAGTTAATTGCCACCCCTTTTATAGCATAGCAGCATTCCTTTGTATTTAGAAAGAAAAGCTGGTGTGTATGTTTTTTTAAAAATGAAAATAACTTTGGTCTTTGAAAATGAACATTGAAAAGCACAAATATGTAACAACACTTCTCTTATTCAGATCACCCCTAATCCTAGTTCTCTACTGCTGTGTTACTATAGTTCACTTGCCCTTTTTATATTTTTCTAGCATGGATACAGCACCACAATCCATGGGAAAAAGAGACCTTTTAGAGAGGTTCATATATAACTTGGTAGTTTACAAAATATATCAGAGCACACACTATCTGAACTGATTTTTTCTGAATAGAATATATATTCCAATGTAAATTCAGATGGACATTACCACAAATGTTCTCTCACAATGAGTCATGCGTTAACAGCTTGTTTATGAAGTGTCTAGAACTGGCCTGGGACTTGCATTTTTTCCATGCTGTCCAAATGGGTGGGAGTGAGAAGAAATTCACCACGTTATTTAACAGAGACAAACACAGTGATTTGAGTAATTTCATCTTCTATCAGTATATTAATGCATTATACATGAATGCATTATTGCACTGCATTGTATCGTACATTAGCAAGAGGCTAAGATCTTGCTTTTTTTTTTTTTAGATTCCACTGAAGGCTTCTATAGTATGAATTTCATAGTTTTCATTGCCTGAGGTGAAAAAAACATTGCGGTGGTTCAGTGTATTTGTTGTTTTCAGAAGCCCACAAATTATGACTGCAGTTGTGAAATCACCTGCAGAACTGAAAATGCCACTGACTTCAATTAGATAAAAGGTGTGTCCTCACCAGCCAATTTTTGCATAACATGTAAAATAATTTTGTGCAATTGCTCTTGGCATTTTGTACCACATTCTGTATTAAGTCTTCCTCCTTTCCTTGAATACTGAAGTTCTCCTCCATGGCAGTTCTTCCCGGGTTGGAGGTGGTGATGGATAATACACTAGAAATGAACGAAGTCTTCAGCTTACACTTTATTTGCTAGCCTGAGTTAGAGCAGAACTGCTGGGTCAATAGAACTTATATATTGAACTACTAAGTTTCCACTAATTCAGCAGGCCTGCTTTAGTTGGGATTGTCAACAGGATTTAGATCTCCATGTTTTTCATGTATACACATGTATACATGTAAAGGTAGAACCAATTAGGACAGAGACTCCTACAGCAAGCACAAAAACTGCTGAGTGACTACACCCCAAGAAGACATCAGTTTTAGCTAACTCAACCTAAAGCTCTTCATAACACTGGAAGTCAGTCATAGAATAATAGAATCCTGAAATGCCCATTCCTGTATCATGGTCTTCACTGTTTGTCCCTCAATCTCCCTGTTCCCTCATTGCTTTACTCTTCTGCCTTTCTTGTTTGTCCCTTCTGCATTCCTCTGAATGCATTCATTGTCATGATATTTATGAGATCAGTAGTACCCAGGTTGCTCTGCTTTGCATGACTCAGAACTTCTTCATTCTAAACTCCTGGTTCTTCTGCGTTTTGAATCACAATAGATAAGCAAAGAGCTGTACTTCTACAACTTTCAGTAGTACAGTGTTGTTGTACAACAATTATGGAATGTCCTCCTTTTGGAGGTCCGACTGGGGCTAGCATTGCTTTCTTTCTGGTACCAGGTCAAAACATGCTTTTTTAATTAAAGCCTATGGGGCCTAATTTACTTATTGAATGTACATGTACGTTTTAAAACAATTTTAATTGTTTTGACCTTTTAAGCTATTTTAACTTGAGTGTTCATTATGTTTATATCCTCTTTAAATTATTGTATTGCTTTAATTCTGACAATTTGTTTAGATTGTTCATATAAGTACAATGGAACACAATACACTGCTGTTTAAGTTTTTGAGCAAAACAGATACCATGCTGAGGAAGGGGTAGAATATCAAGATTTAAGAATGGCCAGAGCATAAAAGATTACTAAGGTACAACCATGTGTTTCCATTTTCTTTGTTTGATAAATACTGTGGGATGCAACAGTGGGCAGCAAACAATAGTCAGTATGAGCACTGCTGGTTCCAACTCAGCATCTTGCCAATTTTGAATTTACTTTTATAGATTCCTCCCAGTACGCTTCTCTGTCTAGCCAACGGGTGGGCACTTACTGTGTCAATTTTGTTCTATTGTTCAGACTTATTACAGAGAACATCCAAGTCTCGCAGACAGAACTTCTGCTTAGGAACTTGGTGATCCCAACAGCAGTGCTAAATAAAATTATGTTGCTTTGGAGGTCAAGTGTAATGTAGGGTACAGTTGTCAAAAGAAGCCTCCTCTAGATTTTCATAAGTCTGAAAGCCAAAGTGTCCAAGCTAAAGTGAGATACTCATGCTTAAGAAACTAGTGAGAGACTGTGGTGATTAGGACAGAGCGGCTCCCATGTCTATTGCATGGTGTGGAATTGTGGACTATACACAATACCATAAAAAAGACAGAAACATCTGAAATGCAGATTTATCTCAGAGAACCAAGAGAACTGCCAACAACAATTAATAGTTATCAAGACCAAGAAATCAAGTAAAATGCAAAAAACTTGAGTATTTCCAACATACAATGAAAAATGATAAAAACATAGAGATATAGTTGATTATTAAAAGTAAAACATATGGAAAGAAGTGTGGAAGAAATATTTTTTGGCTGAAAAACTTAGAGAATGGATGCAACACAATGTCTTTTTTTAAAGCAACCACATACACAGACAGTTTAGCCATCATGATGCCCAACCTTTGCTAGGAAAAGAAAAACAAGAAGATGAACATTTGAGAGACAGAATTTTTTTTTGTGTGGTTATTGTAGGCCTCTATTAATGAAAGAGAGGTGGGATAAAAATCAACAGTAAAACAGAACAGCGTGTGCGGCAGGAATAAAACAAAACAGAACACTAGGAAAGTTCAACAAGTACAGTGCTAGCCAACGGTTTAGGAAAAAAATCTCATTTGCTGCTACCCACTCAAGTCATACTAAATTAGCCATGTTGGCTTCCAGTTCAGCAACCCCACTAAAATGAGTATTTACCACTTCTTTACTAATGAATTATACAAAAATAAACTTCTGTTTAATAATGATCACAGTCTCAAGAGAGAGGAATTAAGGAGCTACATAGAAAATAATATCCAGCTTTGTATTTCTTCTGCTTATGTCACAAATTTATCACAAACTGATGCATCTCCAGTCTCCTTTTTCTTCTTTTTTGTAATGCACTATCTCACTGCATGTTCTTAATTACCCTCTCGCAGTTCAAACGTTTGCCACATGTCAAATGATCATTACATACCATATGATCCAACATCTGCAAGTCAAGTAAAAAGAAAAACATTTTGAAAGTGGTTGTCTTCTAATGATCCTGCAACAGAAACAAACTTGCAATTGGAATATTGTCACTTGTAGTTTAATTTTTAAGCCATTAATCATTCCTAAGCTATATTGAACTGTTCTTATACATGTCTGTGATTTTAAGTTTTTTTGGTTTTTTTAACATTTCAGCAAACTCTTCAATGCTGTCTTATTGATTTGTTAACATTAGGGCCTTAACATAAATATGAAAATAAAATCAGCAATGAAATGGAAAAAAAAGGTGGTTGTCTTAAGGGCAAATTCCATTCCAACCCATATTGGGCTGAATTAAAAATCCTATTAACTATCTGTGTGTGACTTACCAATCCCTCTGGAGACACAAAAAGCTAATTGCCATGGTGATCCTTCCACTCACTGACTCCAACATTGGAAAACATTGTTCTCTTATGCACTCAAGCAAATTCAACTGTTTGAGTTTGTAAGTGGTGCTACCATCTCATAATCAGTGACACTTTGAATGCATAGCATTAGGAATTCAGGATCAATAAACTGGTACACCACACCTTAAGTCACTGACTGCAAATAGCAAATGCCATACCACATAGGAGGAAGGGGGATGGTATTCCTGGTGGAAAACCTGTGTGCTTCCTAATCCAAACATCAGGAGATTTTTCTGGGTTGGCCAAAGAAGAAAAGGGTAAAGTACCTCCAGTTCTGTGGTGCTGCCCTTCTCAGCAACATGATCCTGTGAGGGATGCTGCAGGGACACCGTAGCATCCATCAGTCACAAATGGAGAGCATTGCTGGTGAAATGGATTTCAGGGAGAACCTGCTATTTTTCCAGATTCCTCATTATGAGTAACCGTCTCACTGGGCTGTCAGGTTGCCAATACTTCCACTTCTAGTAAACACACTACCAGGGATGATGTGTTTACAAAATCCCAAATGGCAGTAGTCCTTAATCAAAGGTTACATCAGGAAAAAAGTTAAGAGTTTGAGAATGAAGAGAACATAGATGGAAATGAAGGTGGAGACAAGAGAGAATAAAAATGACCTAACCTATTTTTCAAGTTTCCTTCCATCATAAAGTTCAACAGCTCTGGAATTTTCCTTATTTTAAAATATTTTTCAAATGCAGTTAATGTGGTGAAACCAAAGATTTCAAGTTCTGGAATTTTTCTGTACCTGATATACATGATTACCAATTTATATGGTTATACCTCTCCTTCACAGCATCAAAGAATTAAGTATGTGATTATAGTGTCACAGCTAAATAAAATGAATATGAACTCACCTAAAATACTGATTTTCTGTAAGCAACACAAGTGCATAGGACATATGCAGGAACACTAAAGCATACAGGAAAATGGTAGGCTACTTGATTCTGTACAACACAGGGCTCAATGTCCCAGATAGAAAAATTCTCTACAGTACAGCTCTTTTCATTTCTGCAGCATTGTGACACTGGAGATCCATTTCACTCATAGAAAAACTAACCCATATGGAATCTAAGAATCTCATAGTTCACCCAGACTTCAAGTAAGCACTCCTGTTAGTCTCTCGCAGCATCGAAAGGAGTCTCCTTCTTTGGAGGTTTTTAAGTAGAGGCTGGATGGCCATCTGTTGGGAGTGCTTTGATGTATATTCCTGCATAGCAGGGGATTGGACTGGATGGCCCCGTGGTCTCTCCCAACTCTATGATTCTAAGAAAGGAGACCCATGGTTGTCACCTACAGTCTCCAGTTCAGACAACTCAAATGCTTTGTCAATGAGCTACAATTAATTCTGGAGAATAATACAGCCCACTCACAAGCTCTGGGAGGCAGGCCTTTATTAGCTTGCAGACAGCTACCAAATCTTAAACAACTACTCACAAGAGCCTGTGACCAACAATGATGCCAATTCTGTCCCCACATCTATTCTGAGAGCAATATTAACAGGGGCAAATAACACTACACACAACATCAGAGGTGCATTTACCTGCTCTTCCTTCTATGTGATATATGCCATCCTGTGCCAACAATGCCCCTTTACACTCTACATTTAACAAACAGCACAGTATCTACAGAAAAGGATAAATGGACACAAATCTGTCATTAGAAATGGCAATACTCAAAAACCAACTGCAGAACATTTCAAACTTTTTGGACTTAACAGTAAGGGATTTACAGGTCACAGTCTTTGAACAAGGACGCTACAAAGGAAGACTAGAAAAAATAGCTGAATTGAATTATATTCATAAATTCCAATCCATTGGCAGAGGTATGAGCAAAGGCAATGACTTCATGGCAACTACATGTACAAGAAATAGGAAAAAGAGAGAAAACACCGAAGAGACATTCAAACAAATAGCCAGCAAGTGTAGGGAGAAAGTCAGAAAAGCTAAAGTGCAGAACTAGCTCAGGCTTGCTAGGGAGGTTAAAAACAATAGGAAGGGCTTTTTTGCTCATGTCAATAGCAAAGGAAGAACAAGGAAATGGTATGGCCTCTGTGTGGAGAAGATGGTGAAATGCTAACAGGCGATACAGAGCTACTTAATGCCTTCTTTGCCTTGGTCTTTTTCTAAAAGGAAAACAATGCTCTACCAGGGGAAGATGGAGCAGACGATGTGATAGGGAAAATGGAGCCCAGTATAGGTAAAGAGGAAGTACAGGAATACCTGGCTACTCTAAATGAGTTCAAGTCCCCAGGGCCAGATTAACTACGTCCAAGGATATTAAAAGAACTGGCAGAAGTAATTTCAGAACCACTAGAAATAATCTTTGAGAATTCTTGCAAAACAGGAGAAGTCCTGACAGACTGGGGGAGGGCAAATATTCAAAAAAGAGGACCCAAACAATTACTTCCCAGTCAGCCTGCTGTCAACACCAGAAAAGATTCTAGAATAGATCATTAAACAGACAGTCAGTGAGCACTTAGAAAGAATGCTGTGATCACTGAAGTCAAAATGGATTTCTCAAAAACAAGTCATGCCAGACTAATCTTCTCTCTCTCTCTCTCTCTTTTGCTCTCTTCCTCCCCTACTCCCCGATAGAATTATTAGCTTGGTAAATGAAGAGAATGCTATGGATATAGCATATCTTGACTCCATAAGGTCTTTGACAAGGTACCCCATGATATTCGTGCAAACAAGCTAGTAAAATCTGAGCTAGACAATGCCACTATTAGGTGGATTTGTAACTGGTTAACCGACAAAACCCAAGGGGTACTCACTAAATGGTTCCTCTTCATCCTGAAGAGAAGTGACTAGTGGGGTGCCAAAGGTTTCTCTCTTGGGCCCATTGTTATTCAACATCTTTATCAATCATTTGGATGAGGGAATAGATGGCATTCTTATCAAATCTGCAGATGACACCAAATTAAGAGGGGTAGTTAACACCCCAGAGGACAGGATCAGAATTCAAAATGACCTTAGCAGATTAGAGAACTGGGCCAAAACTAACAAAATGAATTTCAACCGGGAGAAGTGTAAGGTACTACACGTGGGTAGAAAAAATGAAATGCACAGATATAAGATGAGTGACACCTACTTGACCACAGTACATATGAAAGAGATCTAGAAGTCTTAGTTGACCACAAGTTGAACATGAGTCAGCAGTGTGATGTGGCAGCTAAAAAAGCCAATGTGATTTTGGGCTGCATCATTAGCAGTATAGTGTCTAGGTCAAGGGAAATTATATTACCACTCTATTTTGCTTTGGTCAGAACCCACCTGGAATACTGTGTCTAGTTCTGGGCACCACATTTCAGGAAGGATATTGATAAGCTGGAATAAAGGAGGGCCACCAAAATGGTAGAACCCCTGGAAACCATGTCCTATGAGGACCAGCTTAGGAAACTGAGCATATTAAGCTTAGAGCAGGTTAAGAAGTGACATGATAGCTATGTTTAAATACTTGAAGGGATGTCATATGGAAGATAGAGCAAACCTATTTCTGCTGCTTCAGAGACTAGGACATGAAGCAACAGATTCAAACTTCAGGAAAACAGAGTCCATCTAATCATTAGGAGGAACTTCCTGATGGTAAGAGCAGACTGACAGTGGAAAACACTGCCTCAGAGTGTGGTGGAGTCTCCGACTTTGGACTTCTTTCACAAGGCTGAAGGGCCGTCTGTTGGGAATGCTTTGATAGCATATTCCTGCATGGCAGGGAGTTGGACTCGTTGGCCCTTGTGGCCTCTTCCTGCTCTATGACTTTATGATTCTATATATTTTAATACAGGAGTCCTCGGTGCTGCACATATAACAAAGGGATCTTCTCAGAGTCTTGAGCCAATCTATTGCTTTCACACATCCCCATTAATTGGTCACTGTAAACATCTGAAAGACCTGTATCACTTTGTCCAGCCCTTTGAAAATGTAGGGCGAAGGACACGAATTGCATCTAATACATTCTATCCCATTCCCACAAC
Organism: Ctenosaura bakeri; assembly: GCA_948474755.1. Lineage (NCBI taxonomy): Eukaryota > Metazoa > Chordata > Lepidosauria > Squamata > Iguanidae > Ctenosaura > Ctenosaura bakeri. The sequence continues at coordinate 17,088 of CAOLHI010005418.1, forward strand.
TGTATAAATAAGCTTTTTAAACTGGGGCTTTAATATCACTCTGTATTGCATCTGAAGAAGTGGGCTTATATCCATGACAGCTCATATTAAAATAAAAACCAGTTAGTCATAAAGATGCTGCTACATTCCTTTTTTCTCCTTCCTCTTCTCTCTTTCTCTCTTTTTTATAGTTCACCCAGGTTATAGTATGTTTGCATGACTGTCTAAAATAGCCTGGTTCTGATGCAGTGTCAGTCCTTTAAAAATCTACAGTGTGTTAGAGAAGGAATGATTCACAAATCCCTTCCCTTCTCTCTGTAAATTGATGCATACTGGGGCAAAAAACCTCAAAAAACAAATATACGAGCTGGCAATGATGGACTAAGGAAGGGTTTTCTGTGCCCCTTCACAGTTATAAAACGATGGTTCCCCTTTAACTTGAAACAGGCATCGTTCCCCACCCTGCCTCTTTAGACTGAGGGACTTAGGGTTCTTGCCATTTTTCACCTTCTGGTCACCTGGACACCCAATTCACGATGGTGGTTGAAATTTGACAGGCACTCCACTTAAGCATTCTTAAGTATAGGAATTGCAGGATACTTATATGGGATAACGAGCATACTCTCTGATAATCTTTTAGGCTATTTATTAGATATAATCACACACACACACACACACACATATTGCCCTTAGTGAGGAACACAGACAGATCACTTTCTGGGTGCTTTGTTTGCATGACATTCCATTGTATTCTATTACAGGCAATACATTCATTACATATGTCAGCTGTTAGATGGACATCTTAAACCGTATGTCATCATCATTTGTCCCTTCCACCATAATGGGAATTATACCTATCTAATACGGCCTAATTAGTTTCTTAGAAACATCTGCATATTTGAGGTATTTAGCAGTTTATTAGGAACAGTGCAACTTGAAGACAATGCAATAATCTTCTCTTCATATGATGGAAACTGGCAGAACCAAACTAATTGCTAGCTCTCTCTTGGCTCCTTTTATTCTCTTTCTAGCCACCATTCAGTCCATTTCTGCACTAGACTGTTTTAGTGCTATTATTCTACTTTCAACATCCCACGGAATCCTGGGGTTTGTAGTTTGGGGAGGGGCCTCAAAGGCCCTTCTCTAAACTGCAAACCCCAGGATTCCAAGAATGTTGAAAGTAGAATAATAGCACTAAAACAGTCTAGTGCAGAAATGGCCTCAGCCTATCAGCTATTCCATCTGGTCTCAAGAGATAGGAAATCTCCAGTGAACCTAGTTTCTGTCAACAATATTTTCCTACAATCAGATTACTGGAGATAATATTAGAAAAACTGTGCATAGTTAAATATTGACTTCTGGCTGTCATCCAGCCTGACTGCATCAGCTAGTTGATTGTATCAGTCATCATGGCACCTGCCAAGGGTTTATTCTTGGTCTTATCTTGTTGATGCTCTTTTGTTTACATTTGACTGATGCACTGCCCAGAATTAGGCCACCTCTGACTCTCAGTAACACATACATTCCCTAATACACAAGGTTTTAGGTTTTCTATTTTAAACTCTATATTTTACCTGTCTCATAAACTCATTATTTCTAATTACAGCTCTTACATTTAGGAAATTGTAACCCAAATTAGCCTATATCAAACTGCCATGGCAGCTTCCTATGGAATCCTGGAATTATCAGCTGAAAGAGGGTTATTTAGAACTCTCGGCAGGGAGCTCTAACACTTCACCAAATTAGAAATCCCAGAATTTCAGAAAATGCACCCACAACAGTTAAAGTGGAATATAAGCCTGTAGTTTTTGGCATTAAATGGCCCCTTGTCTCCCAGACAGAGGACTTCTCATGGGTCTTCCCATCTTTATCAGACCTTCATCTATCAAGCAGATAGAGACTTTAAAAAAAAATTATTCCACACTTGCCTCAGTTGACTGTTTTTACTGTCCCTTTCTCACTGCCAGAATGATGACAGGGGAGATTGCTGGATATACTTGAATTACAGGTGCATTAATACTTCCCGTATAACCACTTTACCTGGGCTTTTGCCTCAAAAAAAAAAAAATCACCAGCTTATTTCTGGTTTCCTGTTTCACTTCTTCACACCAACTGCTAGTCTTAATTGCCACTTCTCAAAGTTCCACATCTGATTTCACTTTCCTATTCCTATTCATAGGCCTTACCTACAAATTGTCAAAAAAACAAAACAAAAAAAAGCCAACAATAGTGGGAAGTAAGAGGAAATGAATCTCCCTCCCCCCACCATTTGAATAACGTCCTTCCACCAAAAAAAAAAAAAATGCATTTATCCTGAAATTTTGTAGGTTTTGTATATTGGACTGTCTCTATGCTGTGTAGCATTTTCATTACATTTATCCATAGAAAACATGAAGGAGTTGAATAAGAAGAGTATTTTCTTTTTAAATATTCAGTCTGTAAATCCTTCGGCTGCAGGGATGACCTGAGTTCTTTTGTTTCCTGGGGTGGGGGAGGATGCCATAGCCAGCTCCAATTCTTTCCACCTTGCCTCTCTTGCCCAGAGCTGGCCTGTTACACAGAATGAATTTGCCACCTCAAGAACTAGAGTACCATATTTCACTGCTCCCTTTCTTGGAGGATAACCACTGCTATGGCTTACGTCCCTCTCTGCCATCTCTTTTGCCAGAGTACCACCTCCCTTGTACTCCTCCCTTGCCTTATGTCATGGCACCACACCTTCCTCCTTTGCACCTCCCACCAACTTCCTAATTTTTCTTCCTTTCTTCCTCCCCCCCACCTCCTGTGGTCCATGACAAATCTTTGTAAACCTGCATCAGCTGCAAAGACAGTGGAGAGGGAGCAAAATATGGTGCAGGAGAGGCGGTGGCAAGAGGAAGAGGCAAGGTGAGATAGGTAAGGCCAAGTCAGCAATAGTAACAGAGACAGTGACAGGTGGTTGAAGAGCCTGAGCACCCCTGCTGGTTTTTCTGCCTCCACCACACTTTTCTTCATCTCCTTCTAATACTTTCCTTCATCTTGTGGCAATGGCAGCACCACTGTCACCTGCTTGTTTGCCTCTCTTCCTCCATTTAAAGTACTGTGAGCTACAATACATTGCCACGACTGATTTAAAGAGGGTAGGCAGATAGGCAGCACATGAGGAGGAAAGGGTGAGGAAAGAGTAGCAAAGGGCTAAGAGTGCAGCAAAGGAGAAAGAAAAGGGGGAAGTGAGACAGTAGCATTGTAAACCCTCAAGTAAGTAGAAGTGGCACAGTTCTGTCACTTGAGGCGGCCTCTTTAGTCTGTCTGACAGACACAGCACATCTGCCTCTTCCACAAAATTCCTTGTACCTATCTATCTAAAGCTTGGCAGACTTTACCCCACTGGAAACAGTGATTACACTACAAATTTCACCCAGTTCTGCCAAGGAATTAAAAAGTTCTGCAAGGAATTGAAAAGTTTTGTGTACAGCACGAAAGCCCCTGCATCTATTTGTCTGACACTTGGTGGGCTTAATCCCCTCCTAATGGACCACTGTGCTTGCAAATACCATCCAGCTCTTTCCAATAGAGGGGGAAAGTTCTGTCTTCAGCTGTTATCCAATGAAAGTCTACAAGTGAAGGTACAGGATACTGACAAGATACATGCCTCAGAATGAATGAGTCCATGAGATAATTTTGCCACTATAGTGGCCCCTCCACTTTCACAAGGGTTTGGGGCACAGAACCCTTGTGAAAGTGGAAAAATTGCAAGTAACTCCTCCCCATGACCCCCCTCCCATTCTCTTCTGGGGCTCCCCCCTCCTTTCCCTTGTCTTTTGCTCACCACAGGCAGAGGCAAAGGAAAGGAAGGGGGAGCTCCAGAGGGGAGAAGGAAAGCAGGCACATGTGTCACCGCAATTTCCTTGCCTTACGTCTGAGCGCTTGCCTTCCTTTTCTGCAGCCAGCAAAACGTAAGGGAATGGGAGGAAAAGAAGTGGGAGGAGACACACACATCTAGCAAATAATCAAATTTGTGAAGGTGAACCCCTCAATTGTGGAGGAAGGACTGTACTTGTTCCTCAGGGTTTAATACATCATAAAAATCTTAATACCTTTTGAACCAATGCCCAGAATTTCCTCAGACCAACAAAGGATTTCCTTCCTCAAGAAGCCTGAGTAAGGTATATCAGCAATTTTCAGTGAAATTGGACAGAAATATAGAAAAAGCCTTTTTGAAAACTGGGTGTGTGTGTCAATGTGTCAGTTTTCAGCACCTTTTCCAGCTACTTGCTATACCTCTAACAGTGTTTATCAGATCTGTGTTATCAGACTGAAATCTGGCACATGTATAGACCTCAACAGGTAGATCATAACTGCCAAGTTTCAGGTAATTTCTGCAATAGATGCCATTTTTATAAGTAACAGAATGTTAAGGCCTATAAAGGCAAAACTGGGAGGAGGGGAGGGTTATTTGCCTTAACTAAAGGGGCAGGAGCTGTACATATGTGCAGTAAGACCACCCCACCAAAACAAGTTTGCTTGTCCTGAGATGCTTGGTGGATCTTTGTCCCCAAATTCAAGTCCCTGTCCCTTCAAAATTAAGCTTCATCACTGCCACTGCTGCAGTTCTCAGGCAGCAACTATAGGTTCAGGAGGGTTTCTCCCCAATCCCTTCATACAATTTATGGATAACTTCTGTTTTGGATACTCCAATTAGTTTGTCATGCATTCCTCCCAACTGCCCTTTACTCAGCTGGATATAGATGTCACAGCCACAAACTATTCCACCCCTCACCCCTCCCTGCTGCCAAACCATTCCTTTTAAAATTTAAAATTCATTGTATGTGCCTTTTTTGGCAAGGTTTTTTTTAGAGGGAGTTTGCCTTTGTCTTCCTCTGAGTCGAGGGAGTGTGACTTGCCTAAGGTCACCCAGTGGGTTTCTGTGGCTCAGCAGGGATTTGAACTCTTGTCTCCAGAGTTATAGTCAACCATTCAAACCACTACATCACAGACTCTAAATAAGCATTTTAAAGTGTGTGTGTATGTGTGTGTGTGTGTGTGTGAGAGAGAGAGAGAGAGAGAGAGAGAGAGAGATTTCCCATGGCTAGGCTGTCCATGGTGCTGTTTTGTTACACCTGGAGAACCTGAAGGTATGTATCAACTATTTGAAAAAAAATCAAAATCTTTAGTAAAGCAATACCAGGCCAATTTAAATATCACAAAATAATGTGCTGGTACAGAAACAGCATGCTATAGTGCTTTGTGTGTTGGACTAGAATTCTGGGAGACCAGGGATTAAAACCTTGCTCAGCAATGGAAACCCACTGGGTCAGCCCGAGAGGAAAGCTCCACTGACTGAATCTGACTCCAAGGAGTCCACATTGAACATGAAATATGAGTGGAGGAAGAAAACATTCAAATTAGGTTCTACCAGTTGCTTTGATGATTTCAGGACTATCCCTAGGACGACTGGGATAAAAAGATGAACAGCCTCACAAGCATGTAAGTAAGGATAAGGAACCCAAAATAGACTGTTAAATAATCTTTGCTGTATTTTAAGAGGCCTCTGCATATCTTCCTTACTTAAAAGCTTTAAATTAATTAAGTTCTGAAAGCTCTGCTATTTATAAACCAAGGGCTTTAAACTGAGGTGATATTACCAGTGTAAATATTTCTTTTACGGGAAGAGATATTTGTAAACATTTGGTGAAACTTACAGATAGGAAGTAGAATAATACGTTTTCTCTCAGAAAATCCTCTTCCAAATACAGTAAGAATGCTTAAATTTTACATCTTTTAATGTTCCAAGAGGCTGTATTAGAATATACTGGAATATTTTCTAAAGCATACTGGAGTATTTTCTTCATGACAAAGAAGAAAAGGGTTCTGTTTGTCTGTCTACTATCTGTCTGTCTGTTCCAGTTAGGAACCACATTAGTGTACTCACCATCTAACAAACCATTATCTTCAGTCACATGGTTAGGTCTGCTGATGTCTTTTCCAGTACTCTTCTGACAGGAATGATATACTTTATGGAACAAAGCTTTGTTCTCTTCCAATGTTTTACGCTTTAAAAAACCTACAAACAAAGATTTAAAAGAATAGAAAAATAGGGTTAACATTTTGTATCAGAGAGACCCTGGACTTAAACCCCCCCACATATTTATTTTATTTATTGTGGAATGCTATTAGTGGCTTGAACCCATTCATTCATTCATTCATTCATTCATTCGCTTGCTTGCTTGCTTACTTACTTATCTAATTTACAGCCCACCTTTCTCCTGAATGGGACCCAAGGCATCTGACAGATGAGTTAAAACATGTACATACAGGAATACAGCTGCCTGGGGGAGGGCAAGATGAGGGCTTTCCCTTCCCCAAAGTCAGATCTCTGAGCCCCAAAATGAATTTTTTATTCAATCTCCAATTTAATAGCATTGCAGAGTATGAGACACTGAAAATCATGTACATCTAGAACTCTTCTATGTGCTGGGTTCACATTTATTTGGTTACTTTACCTGCCTGAACTCTACTTCTACATGTTCAACTGAAGTTTTAAGTTACTGCAAACATTGGGGACTGAAGGAAAACTTCATTTAAGGGAAGAATTCTTATTGAGAGGGCAATACCTTCACTTTGCTCCCCCATAGGTACATGAATTAAGAATTAGTAGTAAAAAAATTAGAACACAATTAAACAAAATACCATATTAAAACATCAGTGCTTTAAAACAATATAAAATCTTTCTAAACCATGACAAGAACTATTAAAAACAATGTAGCAAGCAGACATACTCCAATATAGACCTTTTTAGATAACTACTAGTTGCCAAGCGGCTAAGGAAAGTGGACAAAGGGAGAGAGAGAAAAGAGTGGCAGAAATTGAATGAGGAATGGGACTTCCTCTTTTGACACTGGTTCTGTCAACTGCTGGCTCTTGCTCCATTTTGCACCAGCAAGGTCATCCCTGACAGGTGCCTCTCAATGAATATGGCCCTTGACAGAAGAAGGATTGCTCACCCTTGTTCTAATCTGTGGATGGGGAACCAGTAGTCTATGGGCTTCTCCCCTTGGCCCCTAGACCAGTGGTTCACTCTCCTCCGTCCTGCTTGTTTCACATCCCTGTTTTTATCCACTGCTTATCTATTTCCTGGTCGACTGTGTAATGAAAAGAGATCTCAACCTCCACTTCTGCCAAGCTGATAGGAAGGAAACAGCTGAGGAGCAGGTGGAGGGGGGGCGTCACAGAAACTGGTCTTTTTCTACATGAGCTGCTGACTGTGTTTCCATCCTGAGTGCCGAGAAAAGGCCGCCTCCTTTCCTTCAGTGGAGAAAATAATTGCTCTCTTCCTCCATGGACAATTCACTTTATGACGTCTGCAGTCAGGAGGAGACCATTAACCTCCAGTCTCTCCGTGTTGAGACCTCAGTGAAGATTCTAATCCCACACACATGACAACCAGACTCTAAAACCCTAATTGTCAACAACACACTTCTCCTCAAGCCTAATTGCTGGGTGCTGGTGGTAATGTTGCACTGTATGCCTTTTATATCTGAATGGACGCATGCATGCTTATGAATGGACGTGTACAAAAGGATGTATATGTCTGCATTTATTTATGGATGTGTATAAATATGCATGTACGTCAGTGCTTTGGCCTTGCTCACCATTGGCATATGGCCCTTGAAAAGTTAACCAAAGTGGGATTCAGCAGCCTCAGCCATGACTGTCCTTGTTGCAACCAGTATTCAGTTCAAAGGCCTGGAAGCAGAGGAGTTCTGTAATTTCTGTCCTTTTACAAAATACTAATTGCTTCTGTGCACGTTTACAAAATTGACTGAATACAAATAACGTACAGTACCTAAACTAAGATAGTCCCTACGATGGGCACAACTAGGCCTGTGTCTCTTAGACCTTCTCTTTTTTTTATAATACTCATTAAGCTCTTATTTCTCCATTCATATGTTTATTTTCAAATGCTCAGTACGTTAAACATTTGATCACAAGTATCCGTACACCACACACACACACATATTAACATTCCTATCCCACTATACATACATACATACATACATACATACATACATATTTTAACATTCCTATCCCACAACGCAGTTATTCTTTCATTGTGCTTTTCACACATAAAAATTTGGAGCCAAAGGTACAGCACTAGAATGCCAATTAAGTAAAGGGAGGATGCTTTATTTTAAAACATTTATGGGGAATGAGGCTTGGCTGTTAGGATTTAAAATTGAATGAGTAAGAACAGAACAACAGACCTAATTAAGCTCTGTAGCATTAACAGACAACACAAAAACAATCAGCCGTTTTAGTCATCTGTATAGTGCTTTGGGAGAATTCTGCCTATCTATGAAATCTATTTCAAAATGAGAATGTGGGGATCTGGAAAATTCAGGATTTTCTATTTACACCTCTCTTTTCTCTGTTCTAAAAGACCATCTTTCATTGTTCTGCACTTCATTGCTGGCTGCGCACAGTATGCACAGGAATCTCATACAAATATCTGCCATATCAGTGTCACAGTGGATGGAAACTGTGCCATACTTCCCACTTAAGGGTTTGATTTGATTTTACATCTGCATCATATCTTCACAATGCAGGCTAACATGCACCAGCCTTTGCAAATGTATTTTCCACAACAAAGCACTTATTACACATTTGGCACAACAAAATCTCCTTTAGACAAGAAGCTCCATGCTAGCATAAACTAGAAACTTTATATTGATGTTTTTGCAATGCTTTCAACTAAACACTAACAAAATTACAGGAACTGGCTTATCAGATAGAAGTATTATAGAAAACTGTAGTCAGTAAGACATTGCCCTGGTTTTGGAAAACATAGGCCATTTCCACACTACACTGTTATAGTGCTATTATTGCACTTTCAACATCCTATGGAATTCTGGGGTTTGTAGTTTACTGAGATGCCCCTCCCTAAACTGCAATTCCCAGGATTCCATATGATATGGAAAGTGGAATAATAGCACTGTAACGGTGTAGTGCAGAAATGGCCCTACACAACAGCCATCCAGATTTGTGGGTTTAATTTTCATGGATTTATTTGCAAATTTCTTCAACCCCTGCCCCCCCCCCCGACTTCAAGCTTCTTTTCTGGGGGAACCTTCCTTCTTAGCAGCTCCAATCAGGCCACACAGCCCTTTAAAAACCTGCCTCTGATCCTCCTCCTCCACCAGCAGCTGCTTCTTGGCCAGCTAAGGATAGCTCGCAGCCCAGTTTCTCAACACCACAAACCCTCTCCCAATGATCACAACCACACTCAAAGAAGGAGATGGGCAAGAGAGAGGAAGTATAGAGATACCATGCCAACCCACCCCCTTTCCCTGATCTGATTTGGACCCTGGGTGCTCTTCCCGTTTATGCCTTGCCCCCCTTCTCACACTCACACTTACACACACTCTTTGATATTTGTGATTTTTCCACTTTGGCAGGGGTCCTGCACTCCTAATCCTAGTGAATGTGGAGTGCTGACTGTACATATATCTTACTGATGAAAAAAAAACTGGATATAAACTGAGCATCTTGGTCACTTTTCTTATCAGGATGAAAAAAGAAAGTGGAAGAGGAGGGAAAAATCCACCTGAACCTTTGAGACAAAATAGTTTTTTTTAGCATGAGTTTTTGTGGATTTCATTTCTCTTCTTCAGATGTATTGTACATCTGGAATAAATGGAATAAAATGGAATAAAATCCATTTAACTCATGCTAAAATAAACAGCTTACTTTCAAAGATGCTGCTGGATTCTTTCTCCCCACCACAACCCCACTGTTCCTTTTTACGCTGAAACATGTCTATCTCCTTGAAAGCCTCTTAAAAATAGTAATTCAGTTAAAAAGGAATAAAATACTGAGCTATTCTCTTTATCTTCACTCAAAGTAGTATATATGGAGTAAGTCAAATTAGCCCTGTGACTTCACTTATAATTCATTCAAACTAAATCCAAGGCTACTGTTTAAAGAACATTCTTCATCATCAATGTGCTTTTTCAAGCATGAATGAAACCATCCTCCTCAAAAATCTCCCCCCCACAAAGCAAGACATTAATGGACTAAAAAGCATTTAATAAGTATCTATGGTACCCTACATGGCAGCAATTCCTGCCTACACTAATAGTGTGGGAGTCCTCTTAGTCATCCAACATCCGTAGTTTATTGGCACCATGCCCTTACTATATTCTATGCCACGGAGGATGATCAATGGTTTTATTTTTTACTTTTCTTCTACACGAAAATCAAAACAGCAATCTTCTCCCCATTTGTCATTATAAAGTTAGCTGTCATGTTATATGGATGGTAAAAAAAAGCAAGATCTCGTTCAGGAATACACAGAGCATGGAAATGTTACTTTTTAAAAACTACAACCCTCAACATCCTCACCTAACAAGGCCACAACGACTGAAGGATTCTTAGAGCTGCAGTTTAAAAGCAACACATTTCCAACCTTTGGTGAGGATCCAGACACCAACCCTTTCAGGATCCTCTAAATTTTGACCTAAATGTTACTTTGTCTAACAAAGCACATAAATCCTGCACAAAGATCTTAATGTGTGATGATCCTATACACATGTAGACATTTACACAGGATCCGAATCAACATAATTAGACAGAATGTGTATGTGGGATTTCTTTCAAACTAACAAGCAGAAAATTTAACTACAGCCATCCCTCCGCATTTGCTAGGGTTAGGGGCACAGGACCCCCGTGAAAGTGGAAGAACCATGAATAACTCAAGGCCCTCCCAAACCATATTTAACACACAGAAAAGTTTGATCACCATATTCAACCCTCTGTGGCTTCCTTTGGGGCATCAGAGTTCCTTCATAAGGCAGAAGTGGCTGGCTGGTGGGGATTACTGCCACCTCCACTGCTGCGCCACACCATTTTTAAAAGGGACTTACAAGCCACATTCACAGTTTCTCAATCTCACGAGGCTTGCAGTCCCTATTAAAAATGGCAAAGGGAGGCAGCAGAGGTGACAGCAAATAATCCGTGAATAATCAAATCCGCTAAAGTGAAACTTGCAAATGTGGAGGGCTGACTGTAAATCCTGCGGATTTGTTTGTGATTCACATAAGATCAGAGTTCACTTCCTGTCAGGTATTTGAAAAACTAATTCTTTCCTTCTCTTCTAATGCAGTATTGACAGATACTATAAACTTACCAAGCAGACAATCATTCTATATATCACAGTTTCAGGATTTCTCAAACTGACTCATCAGTTACTATTGCTGTCTCCTAAAGCATGAAAGAAAAAAAAGACTGCTCTCCAGTGGGTATGAATGAGAAATGCATTTTGGAAATTAAATAGAACTTTGCATTTAAGTTGTACCAAAACGTTTTGGTACAGTAATATGGGAGGAGTACGGCAATCATAGAAAGGATGAAGAACAAAAGAACATAGTGCATTTCTAAAAGAATTTACGTATAGGAACTCTGCAACCCAGAAATCTCTTAGTAGCATGACATATGTAATGCAATACATCTGAGCCAATATTTCTGTCCTGAATCTCTCATTATGCTTTGGCCAAACAACTGACAACTTCCTAAAGACGCATCTATAATGTACAGACATAAAGTTCATGATGGAGTAGCCACAACCTAGAAGAACCCAAAGTTCTTAAAATAATAAGAGTAGAAGGGACCGCAAGAACCATCCTGGTATCCAGGAATCTGCTATACAGAATTCTGCAACTAAAGCAGTCCTAAAAAATGGCCATACAACTTCTATTTAAAGACCTTCATAGAAGAATTCAACATCTTATCAGTCTATTCCACTTTTGAAAACTTCTGGTGTCAAGATTTCTTCCTAACCTTTATGTAGGATCTCTTTTCTTGCAATTTGAATCCACTGGTTTGTGTGTGAGCCTCTCATACAGCAGAAAACAAGCTTGCTCCAGCTTCTAAATTTATTTATTTAGAAAAATATTTATATCCTTCCCTGTGTCAAATATCTTGGGATGGCTCACAAAAAGCATTAAAGCAAGTCACACAATTTAAAACGATACAATAATTAAATAAACTAAAAACATATTAAAGTGCAGTAATAATTTTAAAACAGATTTGAAAGATTTAATTTAAAAAAAAAACTATGCACACCATATTTGGGATGAGTTAACGAGGCCCAAAGGGTCTTCTCCCATGTCCCAACACAATGTATTTATCTCACTGGTGGGACATGGAAGAGGGTCTCCCCAGCAGATCTTAATCCTCTGGGCAGACACATATGGGAAGAGGTATACTCGCAAGTACTTGAGCTCCCAAACTGTTTAGGGCTTTAAATGCCATCACAAGTAACTTGAATTCAGACCAGAAATGTATTGACAGCCAGTGTAATTCTTTTAAGATTAGTATGATATGTTGTCTATATAGTACTCCAGTCAGCTGAGTTTCTGCACTTTGCACTAGCTGCAGCTTCTGAGTGTTTCTCAAGGGCAGCCCCACATAGAGCACATTATAGTAGTCTAACTGGGAGGTTACCAGTGCGTGGACTACTGTGGCTAGGTTATCTCTATCCAGGAAAGGCCATAGCTGGTGCACCAGGTGAAGCTGGCACCAAGCGCTTCATGACACAGAGTCCCCCTGGGCCTCCAGTGACAAGGATGAATCTAGGAACACTCCCAGGCTATGCACTTGCTCTTTCAGGGAGAATGCAATCCCATCCAGGGCAAGCTGTTTATCCAATTCCTGGACCAGAGAACCACCAATCCACAGAGCTTCCCTCTCATCAGAATTCAGTTTCAGTTTATTGGCCCTCATTCATTCCATTACAGCATCCAGGCACCAGTCCAGCATGTGCACTTCCCCAGACAGCTCCAATAACAAGGAGGAAACAGAGCCGAGTGTCATCAGCATACTAATGGCACTGCAAACTCCGTTATGGCCTCCCCCGGCAGCTTCATGTAGATATTGATCAGCATGGGGGATAAGATGGAACCCTATGGCACCCAACACCTTAATAGCCATGGGTCTGAAGAGGAATTCCCCAATGTTACTCTCTGGAACTGGCCCTCCAGATAGGAAAGGAACCACTGGAGAACACTGGCTCCTACTCTCATCTCACAGAGCCAGTCTAGTAAGATGCCGTGATCAATGATGTTAAATGCCACTGAGACATCTAAGAAGATCAAGAGCGTAGCACACCACTGCCTTTAGCCTGGAACAGGTTGTCAGAGCGATAAAGGCTTTTTTTTTAACAGAAATTTATTTTATTATACATATACTTACAATACCATTAATATGAATACCATGAATATGACATGATATGAATTATATGATTATGAATATTAATGAATATTAATATATAGTCAGCCCTTCACATTTGCTGGTTTCACTTTTGCGGATTTGATTATTCACAGATTATTTGCTGCCAGCGCTCCTGATGTCAGACTCCTGAGACTGAGGCCATTTCTGCACTAGACTGTTATAGTGCTTATTTCACTTTCAACATCTTATGGAATTCTGGGGTTTGCAGTTTAGGGAGAGGCCTCTGAGGGCTTTTTGAGGGCCCTCCCTAAACTGAAAACCCCAGGATTCCATAGGATGTTGAAAGTGGAATAAGCACTGTAGCAGCCTAGTGCAGAAACGGCCTGAGAAACTGCAAGCAAGGGTTGTAAGTCTCTATTAAAAAACAATGTGGGGCAGCAGCGGAGGTGACAGTAAGTCCCACCAGCCACTGACATCCGCCTTGTGAAGGAACCCTGATACCTCAAAGGAATCCACTATGGGTTGAATGTGATCATACTTTTTGTGTGTTAAATATGGTTTGGGAGGGCCTCGGGTTATTCATGGTTTTTCCTCTTTCATGGGGGTCCTAGTGAATGTGGAGGGATGACTGTACTTTGCTTTCTTACATGCCTTCTGACAGTCTAATATCATGATAACTGGTTGGGCAAATATACAACATTACAAATTACAAATTTTGGAATTTATAATATTTATAGAAGCTCCTTAAACATATTGGTTCTCTCTGTTCATCTCTCTGAATTTAATCTTTCCATACAATAATCAATAAAGGTCCCTATGTATTCTCAAAATATTTATGCACACAGTCCCAATCTTTATTATATTTATTCAGTGATTTATCATTCAACAATATAGACAGTTTATCTATTTGCATCAGATCACAGATCCCCAGGAGCCAATCATCAATGGTTGGTACTCCTTCCTTTTTCCAATTGTTAGCATATACTGAATTTGCTTGTGTATAAGACGCACTTTTTCTCCCCAAAGTGGCCCTTAAACATGGAGTGCATCTTATATGCCGGGTGCTCACTGGAAGCCCACCTTTCCCCCCACCAGGCTAAATGTATATGAAAGGTAGGAGGTGAAAGGAGGACTCCCATGAGGCTTTGCTATGCTGGCTCTGACCCCAGACCCTCTGCTCCCTTTTCTAGGCATACAGGAAATGCCTAGAAAAGACAGAGAAAGGGTCTGAGGGAACCCCACACAGGCTCTGTCTCACCCCTGGACCCTCTCCTGCCTTTTCTAGGTATTTTCTTTATGCCTAGAAATGGCATGCCCTGCACTGGCTCCACCACTGGATCCTCTCCTGTCTTTTCTAGGCATTTTCCTTATCCCTAGGAAAGGCAGAGGGGCTGGGGGGGAGAAAGGAGCACTGCCTCAAGACTTCCCTAGACCTCCCCCTTTCTTTCCTATTCATTTTGCTTTGGTGGGGAGAACTCCCACCAAGGAGAAATGGAAGGAAACGGGGGAGAGGGAAGCCTTGATGCGATAGTAAAAAAAGTTTTTCCAAAAAATAACCATTAAAAATGAGGTGCGTCTTATACATTGGCAAATATGGCCTTGAGAGCAACTAAGGGTGTTTCAATGATATACCCTGGCCCGAAACCAGAATGACATAGTGTTATCACGGTTATGATATGTCGGGTGAGAGCACTAAATATCCTTTTGATATCAAATAATTTGGCCTTTGCTTGACCTTTCTCTGCCACCCTACTCCACGTGTTTGGAGAGGTCCACCGGACAAGCAAGTAAGGGCGCGGTCGTTAATGGTTGTACATTCCAAAACCTCATTCAGGCAGGCAACTTAACCCTCTCCATTGCTTTAGGGAAAAACCTCCCTGCAAACCGGCTTTGCTCGGCACGTATACACAAAGCCGCACAGCCAGAAGCCAAGCCATTCCTTTATGTCGGGCCATCAGCGTACTGGCCAAACTATTGTCAGCCAGCATTAAGCCTATCATGCAAAACCTGACCTTTTCCAACTCCTTTATCCAGCTCCAAAACTCCTTTGTTCTCACCGAGCATACCATAGCCTGTAGGTAAACTCCACCCTAGAAAAAGTCCCCACTTTTGGGACTTCCTTGGATCACTTTGGACTTCCATCTTGCCTTGCTGCCAGTTTGTCCAGTGAACTCCCCTCAGCGAACCCCGTTGAGCTTTCTCTCCCGGAACTCCGTCTTTCTCTCCAGGACTACGAGACCAAGTGTCGTATTACCAATTCCCCAAAGCTCTCTATTTCTGTTTCCAAGTTAGCTAGTGTGTATGTTGTCTTGTTTGCTGCTTATCCCTCAATAAAACTGTTATTTTTGTTACTTTTGAACTTGCCTGCCTGCTCTCTGACCTGAAGCCGTAGATATAGGGTACAAGATCCTCGCTGCCGTTACCCTGCCTCGTTAGCTTAAGAGAGTGTTTGAGCTTAATTTCCCTAACTTGTGCTTTTATTTGGTTATTTGGGCACCCCTCCCGGGACCCGCAACATATGGGGTAACAATAGGTCCAGATAATCTGATTCTTCCAAGAACTACTAAAACTATCCAGCCACAACAGGTTCTAGCACTTTTTCCAAAAAGGAGATATTTGCTACTGGGTGGTAATTCTCATATACTTCTGGGTGCAAGGAGGCTGGATTTTATCAGCCAAGATGGGCAACAGTGGCTGGGCTGAATTGCTTCAAGCACCTTGTCCACATCATCAGGGCTCAGTAACTGAAACTGATCCCATGAACACAGACCAGATGGTACACTGGACACCTGCCTAGACTCTGAGATGAGTGTGGTACCAAGTTCTGAGCAAATACTAGCAATTTTGTCTTCAAAATATGGCATCTCTTCAGATATTTAAAGATGGCTGCCTTGTCACATTCAGTCTTCTTTTCTCCAAGCTAAACCTACCCAGCTCCCTAGACCATTCCTCAACATCTTTGTTACTGTTCTCTAGACAACCTTTCTCAATTTCTTTCTCCTGGAGGAATCCTTGAAATAATTTTCAGGTCTCAAGAAACACCTGCAGAAAAATTATTACATCTACAGCTCAACAACATTTTTTTCCCAGTGATCATCTCTCATGAAACCTCAAGCAACTTCTCATATAACCCTAGGGTTATAGGGACCTCTGGCTGAGACACGCTGCTCTAGAAATATTCTAGTTTGTCAATATCCTTCTTGAATTGTAATACCCAGAACTGGACACAGTATTGTGGGTGAGGGCTGACCAAAGCAGAATAGAGTGGTATTACTATTTCCCTCAACTGGGACACTATACTTCTCTTGATGCAACCTAGAATTTCATTGGTTTTTTCTGGCCAGCAAATTGTACTGTTGACTTAAGTTTAACGTGTGACCTAGTAAGACATGGAGATCCTTTTCACATACACTGTTGTCAAGCCAGGTATTACCCACCATATATTTGTGCATTTAATTTTTCCTACTTAAATATATTCCCTTACATTTATTCCTGTTGAAATTCATTTTGTTAGCTTTGACTTAGCTCTCCAATATGTTAACATCATTTCAAATCCTGATCCTGTCCTCTACCATATTAGTTATCCCTCCTAATTTGGTGTCATCTACAAATTTGATAAGCATGCTATTTTATCATCCATTTAATTTATAAAGATGCTGAACAACACTGGCCCTAGGACAGAACCCTGTGGAACCCCACTTGTTATTTCTCTCCAGTATGAAAAGCAATCATTGGGTTTGGTCTGTCAACCAATTAAAAATCCACCTTTAGTCTGCATTTTTCCAGATTGTCTGCAAGAATAAAATGGGCCACCTTATCTAAAGCCTTACTGATATCAAGATATATTACTTTTTCAATATTTCCTTGATTACCAAGCTTAGATTAATCTGGCATGAATTGTTTTTTTTTTTTCCCAGAAAGCCATTCTAACTCTTAATAATCACAGCATTTCTTTCTCATGTTCACACACACTGTTTAACAATCTGTTTTAGAACATTTCCTAGTATTGATGTCAAACTTATTGGCTGGTTTTTGCTAGCATGTTTTGCACTCTTTTGAAGATGAGGACAACACTCATGCTCCTCCAGTCTGCTGTCCCTCTCTAAAATTATGGACAGAGGTTTTGAGACTACATCTGCCAATTCCTTTAAGACTCTTGCATGCAGTTGACCTGGTTCTGGAGACTCATTCAGAGGAGCTAGGCATTCCAGTACTCTCTCTTAACCTACTGTGGGCTTTCATCTCTTTACTGTATCATTTGTTTTACTTGCACTTGGTTGCATACTGTTCTTCTCGGAGAAGAGTAAAGAAGGCATTGAACATTTCTATTTCCCTGTGCTCCGTATTAGCATTCACCATCTTTTTCATGCAGAGACCCTACCATTTCATTGTTTTTTCTCATGGTCCAAGCACAGCCAAAGAAATTCCATTTTTAATTGTTTTTAATTTCTCTTG
Source organism: Ctenosaura bakeri (assembly GCA_948474755.1). Taxonomy (NCBI): domain Eukaryota; kingdom Metazoa; phylum Chordata; class Lepidosauria; order Squamata; family Iguanidae; genus Ctenosaura; species Ctenosaura bakeri. The sequence goes on from CAOLHI010005418.1 coordinate 34,728, forward strand.
CAAGCCTGAGCTTATTCCCAGATTTAGCTTTTCTGACTACAAGTACTCCCTTCATTTGGATTCCTCTTTGGTGGATTTCTCCTTTTCTTGTACATGTCCATTTTAAATCTCAGCTCATTTGAAAGGTCTTTAAAAATCCACCCTGGTTTTCCTTCTCATTGCAATTATTTACAATGCAATATCATGCTTTGAAAAAGTTCCCATCAGTTGTGAACTCCTTTACCTTTGAGAACTTCTTGCTCAAGGGATGTGTACTTGATTTTTGCTGTAGCAGTTGTGAACAACACTGCACCAAATAGCACCAATGCTGTTTTGGTGCTGAACAGACAACTCTAAGCACAACAAACAATGCATGGATGTTTTTGTTCATGAAAAATCTATATATTACATAGTTCAGCATAATATGGTTTTATGGTGGGGGAAGGGGCAAGGCCTATTGTTTTTCTGTACAGAAAGATCAAGCATTTCCAAAGCACATACAGGATTCAAGAAATTACAAAATAAGTTAAACTTTTAGAAATGACTCATATAATTAAAGACATAATTGACATGCTTGATTTTTCACTGTACTTTACACAATTTTTAGTAATAGCCTATCTGTATACACCAAAGCCAAATTACACACAATAATAATTTTATCAGCAATTGAATGATAATTCTTTTCTTTCCCATTTTTGATAAACACAGCCATGGAAATTAAGATCTATTTGTGCAGATAGTGCTCGTTGCATTTAAGAGTCTAAAACTGGAAATTCGTAAGAACAGCAAGAAACAGTCCAAAATAGGAATATGAACTGTGCACTTCAACTTATCCTACAGGTGTCATGCATGGCCCTAATGAGTACAAGAAATTGCAGTACTGGGTAAGAATAAAACACAGTAACATAGTTACCACTACATCTTACCAGCCTTGATTTCCTCCAAGCAGAAGAGATGGTTTTTTAACAAAAACTGAGTCGACTATAGGAAGCAGTTCACTGTGACCAAAAGCAACATTCAAGATGTGCTTTACAGTAGTCAAGCTGCTGCATCTTCTCTTATAAAACAAAACCTATTTGTGGATTTCCCAGAAATGGAATACTAGACCAGATGGACTTTTCATCAGATCCTGCAGGACTGTTAGATCTTAAGTAGTCTGACATACAGGCAAGGAATGGAATTGAGTCACTAAATATAATGAGTCAATCTTTCCTTCAAAATGCAATGAAGGAAGTAGAACAATCAATTACTTATAAATTTTAGACCAATTTCTAGGAATCCACTGTACTGTTCTGGAAGGCTTGGTTTACCCAGATCTTTGCCAAAAGAGGTTTAATGGTATATTGTAGTAAAACAAAGCCAATGCTGACGTAAAATGCAACTTTACTCATTACAAAGAGGTGGGAAAAGAATGCAGTTATAGAGGGAAACAAGCATCCTCTTCAGGTGAAAGCAGAGGCAGTTGATATATGCTTTAAATAATACCCAGGACACTTTATGCCCCTGGGCTCCACGGATCTCCGAGAAAAGCAGCTGGCTTTCCTCTTTCTAGGACTGAAACAAAGAGGCATTGGAAGGTGGGGGCTATCTATGCCACAAGGCTTGCTTTCCAGAATTACAGTGGCACTCACGGACTGAGATAGGGAAATCTCTTCCCCTTTCCAGTTGATCCCTGAGGCTGAGAGGAAAACGTTTCTATTCCCAGAGAAAGCAAATTCTTATCAGTAGGTACACTGTCATTGCCAAACATCATCTGCACAGCTGATTTAAGTTATGCAAAGTTTACCTTGCAGTTCTTTTTTCTCCCCAGGGGCTCTGTTATAAGAAACACAAGTAACAGTTTCTGACTCAGGAAAGAAGTCTGCTAAAACTAACCAAGTTTCTAAGCATCTTAAGGAAAAAAATAAAGTTATGGATCATGACACTAGTATACTGCTACATCTATTACCATAGATTATCCCACTGATCTAGACCAATTTAACAACAATTCCCCATTACAGAGAGGTAGTTTCATCTCTCCCCAAAAGGATTCTATTGTAGCTGATCCTACTTCAGCTGTGTCTGCCTTCCTATAACAGACATGGTATACAGCAGCCACTTCCATAATCATCTACTGAGCATGCATGAACAGTGAAACAGAGAGAAACAGAGAGAATAGATAAGCCTGCCTCACCAACTACAGCCAGCAAATCTGTATCTACAAGCTTGGTCACCAAAATAAAATCAGAAGCAAACTGGAGACTGGTGAAAGAAAAAAAGAAGACATCTCTGGATGCATTCTGGAAAAAGCTTTCAAGTTGCCTCTAGAAGATCTAGAGTGTTTTTGTTGACTTAGCCAAGGCTTACCTGACCTTTCACAAGTGCATATTTTTTTAAAAATTTGAATAGAATATTTACTGAAATATGTTGAACTGCTCTTTTTCGGGGAGCAGGAATCCATCTGTATTCTTTCCCTGTTATTTCTGCCCCTGGTATTAACATTTCTGTTAACGAATAATGCCCAGAACACATCCACTTATTAACTGAAGTCTCTCAGTATATATACCGTAGCTACTCTGGCTAGAAATTATGAAAGATGAGCCAAGGTTTTCTTTTTTCCCCATCCATTCATGATATGTTCTACCAATGGTTGCAGCCAACAATGTCATTCTATCAACACCTGAGCTCCAGCTCACAAAAGGACCCTCTATCCAGTTTTCAGGGATCCTCCTCAGTCCCATCACCCGTTGGACTTAAGAAGCTCCCTCAGTCCTTACAGTGTCTTCAAAATAGTCCAGGGGCTACAAGAAGAAATAACAGCAAGGAAATCTTCTGTAAATGCCTGTCTTCTGATAACTATGTTAGATGAACATACAGCTTTCTTCTGTACAAAGACTCTACCCTCAGACCGGTGGGTTTTCAGAATCAAATTCTTGAATATTGGAATCTAAATAGGGTAAGAGCAGATTGGCATTATGCTATCAGCTCTATAATATATTCAACCATCTTCAAATTGGTATTCCTGTTCATGTTCTGTTGCACTTGTTTGTTGTGTGCTTTTCAAGTTATTTCCAACTCATGGCAAACCTCTCACTTGGTTTTCTTGGCAAAATTTGTTCAGAGGCGATTTGCCTGTGCCTGTTTCTGATGCTGAGAGAGGGTGACTTCCCCAAGGTCACCCAGTGGGTTCCCACAGCTGAGCTAGGATTTAAATCTTGATCTTTAGAGTCCAAGTCCAAGTGCAGTGCTCAAACCACTACAGCATGCTGCCTGTCTCTGTTGCACTACTTAGTTCAATGTTCACATGTACTATGTAATGATCTACCACTTTTTGGTGACACAGTGAAAGGTGTAACTTTAACTGTAAACAACTATAGATCTATAAAGAACCAAAGTAGCTCTAACCTTTGAATATAATACTTCAGATATAATGAATGACAAATCTAGCATTTTTTAATCTACTGGAACTGGGAACTGGGAATTTTTTAATTTTCTATCTTGCATTGTTAGTTATGTCTACAGCAGAACTACTTTGCTAAATTACAATGGATGTTCACCAGTAGTTGTTTTCATATTTATTTTCTTCTTTAGTTATTTTGACACACAGAAGTCCAACATTCACAGGCATCAATGAGATGGAGATATGAGCAGGGAGAAAGAACTACTTAACTTCATTCCCTTGTTTATTTTCCACAGTGCATTTCAAAATATACACTGGCTATTCAATAGTGATTGGTGTTTCTTTAAGTTGCTTCATATCCCTGAAGGAGACTCAGATCAAGGCCATTTGGTTTTGATAGCCTGAGCAACAGAAAAGAAGAAGGTGAAAGGACTGGATCACCCCACTACACACAGTAATCCCTGGGCCAGATCCCCACCTCATCCCTTCTCTCAGACTTCATGCAGGATTGCTCTGGTGCGTTACTCTGAGAAGGCTGACAGGCTGTACAGAATACCTGTTTGCTTAAGGGACCTGCTGATATTCATAAATTCCTGCATTTACATGGGATGGAAAGGAAGAAAAACTTATTGGGGTAGCCTAGACACAACACCGAAGTAACTGAAATGCCGATCATCAGATTATGGCCCTTTCCACACCTTACCTTTTTCTGGGGCTGGAGTGTGGGGATCGTGGAAGCAGCCTCTTGCAAGAGGCTCTTGCATCCCTGCTGCTTGCGTGAGAGCCCCACCTCTTCCTTCCACAGTGCAGCCTGGGAGTTCTTGCGCTGGGGCAAGAAGTGTGACTGGCACAGCTCCGGACGCTTCACATGCCAGGTAAATGCATGCGAGGCCCGAGAGCAATGCGCGACCGCGCACCATTTTCAGCTTCTAGCCAAAAATAAAAAGGTGTGCGATTGGCACCTGCTGGCCCCTGGAGCATCATGCGATTGTGAGTGCATCGTGCAGATCGCTCCTCACAATTGCGTGACGCTCCAGGCAGCCTTTCACATGGCAAATGCTATGCAGAAAGGGCTTATGTCTTTGTCACTTAGAAAACATGTTTAATTCAAGGGATGTGATTCACACAAGAGATACCTTGCTGTTTAATAATAACTAATCTGTTTTTACCAAATTAGTTATGACTTTATTGTCATGGGAGAGGACAAATGTTTCTTGTTATAGTCAACTCTTGTTTTCAGAAATTCATTATGGTACACCCATGTTATATTAGTATAAGGCCCTTTTCGCATGGCAAATGCCATGCGAAAGAGGGCCTGGAGCCTTGCACGATTGTGAGGAGTGATCTGCATGATGCCCTCGCAATTGTGCAAGGCTCCAGGGGCTGGCAGGCAACAATTGTGCACCTTTGCATTTTTTGCTTTCAGCCAAAAATGCTGTGCAATCGTGCATTGCTCCCAGGCCCCACGTGCACTTACCTGGTGTGCAGAGCCTTGGGAGCTGGGCCGGTTGCGCTTCTTGTCCCAGGCTGCACTGCGAAAGGAAGAGGTGGGGCTCTCGCGCAAGCAGGAAACTCACACGGAGCTGAAGAAGCATGGAAGCAAGAGCCTCTCACAAGAGGCTGCTCGCACGATCACCGCACTCCGCGCCGAGAAAAGGCAGGATGCGGAAAGGGCCTAGGTTTGCACATATCTAAGATTTATTGAATTTATTTACCAAATGAATCTTTTGAGTTCCATTTGGGAGAATGCAGGATATAAATTAAGGAGATGCATGATACAGATAAAGTAAACAAACAAATAAATAAACAAACAAATAAATACAGAATTTATAAAACACTCCATTTTAGAGATTGCAGGTGGTATGTAATGTATTACAACAAGCAAACACAAAATGTACCTTAAAAGCATGAATATTTTTAAAAAAGAGACTGATAATTTTTATTTGGGAAATGCTTGTCTGAAAGAAACAAGCTTTAACAGTGATTGAAATCAGAGGAGTGTAGGTATATACCATACCTAACCACCATTAGACAGGCTGCCACCAGATGGAAGATGAGACTCTGAAGGTCCTACTCCCAGTGAATTCCAAGTGAATCTTAGGAATCAATGGGGAATCACTATACTACTATGGCCCTTTCTGCAGCTTACCTTGTCCCAACGTGCGAGTGTGGGGATCACATGAGCAGCCTCTTGTGAGAGGCACTCGCGTCCCCTCTGCCTCTTCTCCATAGCAGCTCCCTGCTGACCGGTGGGAAGCGTGAGGGTTCCATCCCTTCCGTCCGCAGCATAGTCAGGTACGTTCCCAGGCTGTGCTGGGGGAGAAAGCACGAGGGCCACTTCTCTGGAGGCTCCGCACGGAATGTAAGCGCGTGTGGGGCCTGGGAGCGGCACGTGATCACGCATCATTTTCGGCAGTGTCGTGTTATTGCAAGGATGTCATATGGAACGGTCCTCGCAATTGCATGATGCTCTGGAGGCCCTTTCACATGAGAAATGGCATGTGAAAAGGGTCTTGGATAGATTCAGGGTTCTGGGACCGGTGTACAAAGTCCTAGATAATGTAAACCAGCATCCTTCAGCAGAGGTGACCTCAGTGATTGGATAGACTGACATGTGAGAAAGCATGTCCTGAGTGTACCTGGTTGTAGCTTATTTAGGGCTTTGTACACTAGTACCAACATCTTGAATCTGGCCCAGTAGTACAAACAGCCAGCGCAAAGCCATCAACAAAGGTGTTAACATGCTGATATGAAGAAGCATATGATGCCAAGACAGCAGCTGCCTTCTGCACTAGCTGCAGCTTCCAGATCAGCCTCAACAGAAGCCCCACATATAATGCAATTCATTCTGTAAATTCCAGTGTGCATCAGTGTGGCTAAGCCATCTATATTTTATCATGTCAGTGGACCAGAAGAATCTGGAAAGGGAGATCTTGAGCTGTTGAAATCACTTAGGCCTCCAGTCATATATATATGACAGTCTATACTCTTTTCAGGGACAATGCAACTCTGTCTAAACCAGGTACAAGACTTATCCCCTGGCCATAATAACACGGTGACATAAAGCAAGATTGATCAGCTCAGCTGAAAAACAAAAGTACAGTATGAACAAGCATAACAACTCAAGACAAAAGGCACACCATGGGTGAATGAAAGCATTCCTAAGTTCTGTTGAATACAATTTAATAGGACTTCACAACTTTTGAGATTTATTGATTTCTACAGGACCAAATTACTACTGGATAGTGCCTGGAATACATTCCTTTAAAACCAGAATATCAAAACTTACTTTGAGTTAATGTTTTGGATTAGTTGCTATCCATTAAAGTCAGGCCCTAAAAACCTCAAACAAACAAAAAAAAACAGTCCACTAATTTGCCTAAGGATTGAGATGGGGATTAAAAACAATTTAAAACTTTTTCACAGAAAAACTTTTTCTCAGAAATTAGAGTACTGAGCCAGATGTGTTGGTATGTCTGATAATATAACCATTCAGTTTAACTGCAAAAGCTTGTATCCTCCATACTGCCTAATAGTCCTAAAAAATGTTGAGGCATTCTCTTTTAAGATTTCATGTCTGTGAACAGTTATTTCCACTTCTGCAACCAATCACCTACTGGACAGCTGGCCCAGGTTTGTTACTGATTGTAGCATTACACCTGATCTATAGATCTCTTTTCAACCACTGCTTTCTTTCTCTTGCAATACGTTTTCTGCCTTCCCCACTATCCTATCCATAAACACCTCCCACTGAATGTTCCTTGCCCAGTAGCTATGTTCCCCAACTTTTAAAAAGCCTTCTTAGTAGTCGTAGTGCTAAAGCAACATAAGGTTGTTCTACTTTAGTGCTACTGCTTTAAAAGGCAGGAAAACCCTTCAGTAAGAGGAATGTATCCACATTCTATCTTGCACCTTATTCCTATTTTCTGTTTTAGTATTCTATTTATTTTTTTTCAGTTTTCTGCATGGTCATAGTGCTAAAGCAAAATAAGCCTATACCACTTCAACACTGTAACTGTAAAGATGGGGCAGGGGTAAGAAACTGGAGAGAACAGAATTCAGTAGTAAACTTTCATCGTAAGGTTATACCCCATTGAAAATGGCATCAATGGGATTGCCCAGAGGTACAATAGAAAGAGCCAAGACAATTGATACAGGTATGTGACATTTACTTCAGTAAGTCTGGAAACAGCCTGGGATGGGGGTGGGTGGGTGAGGGGAACAGCCTGCAGAGGGAATAGAAAGTTGTGGTTAGGAGCAGAAATTCACAGGAAAAACACTGGCACAGGAAGAATGTTTTATTGATGTCAGAACCATAACCACTAATAAATATAGCTACAACTTCCACCAAATCCCAAAGTTTTTGGCCAGTATGAAAGACCCCTAAGTCTGCCTCATATGATTCTGAGCAATTTTTAATTGACCACGTTCCATGTACATAATTCATTTGACACAAATCAGTGCTGCACTTAAAAGGCCCTTTGCTCATGCTTAGGCTAGCTGCTGACAGTCATTTAATTGTTTACTGATCTTCCAGTACCCATACAAATAACCTTACAGCATCTTAATGAGCATGGACTCTGCCCTGTTCATTAGGCAGATGGCCTTTAGAGTCTCTATTAGCATCATGACCAAACATCAACAGCTGTCCAGTGAAATAGAAAGGATTACCGTTTATTTAGTAGACAATGCTAAATAGTTTTACTTTAGTTTGGCACTTCATGGCCGGGAACAGACAGGGAAGTCAACTTTCCTGTTAGCAATCTGCTTACTGAGTTCTCAGATCTGTTAGCATGGAAGAAGGGTCATCCCTGCATGCTTTGATATCTTTTGTTTGCTTCTGTATTGTACACATCTTGGGAGTCTATCTCTCACTGGCCTCAGCCTTGGGGGCATTTCCCCCAGCCAGGGATCCCATGAAACAGCCATGGTGGTCTAGAGTGTTGGCCATGAAATAGACTGGGTAGAATTAGTTGCTTAGGGGCACTCTTCTATCATATACTACAAGTGAGCAATGAAACTCATCTACTAAAGAAGTGCGACACTTTCTGTAGACAACCTGTTGCATCATTTACCACCAATAAACTTTGCCTCATAACAGTGAGGTGTTCTATTTTTGGAAACAACAAAGTCTTGGGAAGGCCAGCAATTATGGCCAGTTCCAGCTCAAAACAAGCAGGCAGCTCAGTGCTGTCTCCCCACTGATGAAAAAAAAAACAACTTTAGTGAAAATGCCTTCTGCAGTCATAGCAACATATCAAATCAATAAAGAGGGTGTGGGTTATATGTAACCTATGTGGGTATTTGATCCTTCACAAGAATGTGTGGTTTTAAAAGTTCCCTAGAATGAAATATGGGGATTTCAGTAAGAGAGAGCAAGAAGATTTTGAGATCCTAAATAAGATTTGGCACGAAGAGGTACAAAAAAAATGAAAGGAGGGGAATGAGTAAGAAATGTTTGTTTGTTTATGTCCCACCGTTTCTCCTCACATGGAACCCAAAAGAAGATTAAATTCAAATTTAAATTAATGCAGAACATTGGTGCTGGCAGTTTATCAGTTTCAAAAGTTATAATCAGCAGGGCAAAGAGGAAAAACACAATCACAGAATTTAACAAAACTGAGTTGGATGGTCAAGTGATTAAAATTGTCCTCACACAGGAAATAAATAAACAGAATATTATTGCCATTCTTCAGGTGCCCATATATTTTTTAATGTAGAGTACCCATACATATTTAAATCCATTACTCTCACCAAGTTTACAGCAAAATTTAGAGCATCTGAATTTTCCAAACAGAGATGAAACAAACCAATTGGCCAGTGCTTATTATCTCATTTGTTGATCCCAAATGTGATGAACCTTGAGTGATCAATCAAGTAGAACTGTGGCTATGATTCATGCTGTCAGGAAAAATGCACTGACAGAGGAAATGAAAGCTCCATAGCTCAAAGCTAATGCAGTTCACCTTGACAGCAGAACAGACTGAAATCTCATGGAGACTGTCATTTTACTGTGCAATCTACCATACATCTAATGCTGATGCATGGTAAATTCCATTTTATCATTTGGTACATGAAGTGAAACAGATGACCAAGTGTTACCTGGTAAATGAATATTTACCCTGGAATAAACTGGTTTGGTCTGAAATTGCCCCATTTAGCGTGGAAGAATTTGGTTTGGTCTGGTCATCTGGATGGGCTTAGTAATTAAATAGCACTCAGGCAGCCTTGAAGAACATGCGTCAGGAAACCTCATGGGCCAGTGAACAAACTCAGGCAAGTTAAAACAAACAGAAACTAATGATCAACTAAAGAAAAATATATGCAAAACTAAAAGCTCAAAATTAGGGTGTGAAGAGAGATGAAGAAAATTGGCAAAAGCTTTAATACAGCAATTTATGACTATAATGGAGAACAAAAACAAATGTCAAGATGTTGTCTATTAAGGGAATTTAGCAAGGCCACTGCATTCAAACCCTGTTAAGCAGTGAGTAATAGATGTGATGTCATTCATGTAAATAGCAATTGTGTGGTAGGCTTTTAAAAGCAAATCACAGCTATGGAAGGCTTGATCTGGATTGAAAATTTATAGTGAAAGACAGAAACCTGTTAACTTAGGCCCTTTTTGACATGCGAAAGGGCCTCTGGAGCATCGTGCAATTGCAAGGAGCCGTCCACATGATGTCCTCGCAATTGCGTGATGCTACCATGGCCAGCAGGCACCAATCGCACACTATTTCATTTTCAGTTTCTAGCCAAAAATGGTGAACAATTGCGCATCACTCCAGGGACCTGCGTGCACTTACCGTGCATGCAGAGCCACCATGGCGCTCGTGCTTCCTGCCCCAGTGCAGCTTGGGAAAATCCCAGGCTGCACTGCGGAAGGAAGAGGAGGAGCCCTCACGCTGCCTGCTCACTAGCAGGCAGCGGCTACAGAGCTGAAGCAGCGGGGACACAAGAGCCTCTCGCAAGAGGCTGCTCACGTGATCCCCGCACCCCAGCACCGCGAAAAGGTAAGGTGCGAAAAGGACCCTAGTGTCCCCTGATAAAGCCACAATACATTCCATTTCCCTTCAATTTAGTTTTTAGAAGCTACTTGTGCAATCAGTAATCTCATGAATACTGTGTCATCTAACTCCAGCTCCGTCAGCTATGTGCCATTAATTTCTGCTTTCATGTAGTTACTCCACTCTAGCCTGATCTATCTTAAAATGTTGTAGATATATTAAGTACTTAAAGCAGAATGACCTTGCAATGGGTATAGAATCTCTGACTATACCATAGCCTTATCCATTCATTCTCCTCAAATAATGTACTCTCCCTGCTCTGGTCAAACAGATTTTGTAAGTGCTGAAAACAAAATTGGGATATGTGTACACACCAGAACTGGTGAGTCTTCATCCAAACCACCTCTGTCTTTAAAAAAAAAAAAAAACCTGCTTGGCTACTGCCACTGTCACCCTGCCCCTCACCAGGCCAGGAAGGACCCTGGAGGGGGCAGGCAACAGCGAGGGGTAGGTTGCTGCGACTGCCGCCACCACCCCCTGTACCAGACCAGGAAGGACCCCAGTGGGAGCCAGGGGCTGCTGTGGGCCAGGGCCAGGCTGGGGGGATCAACTTTTTCACCTGAGGCACATGTTGATGACTTGTGTTTAGTCACAACAACAAAGGAACAGGTGACAAGGAGTGCCAAGGAACCGGGTAAAAAGTTCCAAATCAAAGACCTGGGATCCATTAAGCAGTACCTGGGTATTGAGACACAAAGAACTGAAAAAGGGTTTCTGCTTAGCCAGAAGCAGAAAATATTGCAACTGCTGCAAAGGTTCAACATGGTTGATTGTAAAGGTGTGCAAACCCCCATGGTACAAGGATTTTCAAAACTGTGGATGATAAAGTGTTCCCTGACAAAAAAATGTATCAGTCAGCTGTGGGATCTTTGTTATATTTGGCTGGTTATAGCAGATCAGATTTGTCCCTGGCTGCTAACATTCTGGGAAAGGCAAGTTCTGAGCCCACATAGCAACATTGGCAGGGGGTAAAGAGAGTGTTAAGGTACCTAAAAAGCACTCTGGAGTACCGTCTATGTGTATCACCCTCTCAGAAACCTAAATTGGTATTTTACTATGACAGCGACTTCGCTGTGACAGGAGACTGACCTCAGGAATCCACATAACGTACAGTGGCACACTGGTGCACTGGAAGACTAAAAAACAAAGTTTTGTGGCCACTTCAACTGCAGAAGCAGAATATAGTAGTCTCTCATATTTGTGCAATGAACTGATTTGGTACACACAACTGGTAAAGGACCTAGGTGTTGACATTCTAATCCCTGTGACAGTATTTGATGATTCTCAAGCTTGTATCCAAATGGCAAGTAATGAAAAGGTCAGGGGGCACACCAAGCATGTAAATATCAAATACCAAAATGTAAGACAGATAGTAGAGAGTGGTGTGATCAGATTAGAGTATTGCCAATCTGAGGGAAATGTGGCAGATGTGTTCCCAAAACCACTCACAACTGTAAAGCACTGGGAATATGCTCAGGAAAGTGGGAATGGTTGAGCACAGAGTATAAACTGCCAGTCCACTACAGAGGAAAAGGAGGGGTGTCAGGATTTATGCTGAGTCAGGCATGGTTTCCTCTAACTGGATGGCAGAGAAAGAGGTGATGTGGCCAGATGAGCAGGTGTAAGGTTATCAGGATTGTTATGACTATAACATGTGTACTGGGGAAGGCCACACACCAGAATGCTGATTGGGTCACCCCACTTGTTCAGGGTGACAGGGAGACTTAGGCCATTTCCGCATGGGGCGAGGGAATCGCCCCGCGCCACTACTTACTGGACTTTTCGGCTCCCCGGTCCCATCCACGCTGCTCCAGAGCAGTGCATGCTCGTCGATATGCACTGCACCGGTGTCCCAAATGGCAGTTTCTGGTTGGTCGAGGGTCTCGACCAGCCGCTGAAGCTCGCCAGCCTAAAGCCCGCCCCGCCAGATCACAGGCTCGCGTTGGGGCGAGCCTGTGAATCTGCATAAGGGACCAGGCTCGCAGTGGCATGCTCCGTGCTTTTGAAAGACCTGTTTTTAATGGTCTTTCAAAAGCACGCTGGACAACCACTTGGGGTTGTTCTGAAGCAGGCTGAGGTGCAGATCTACGTTAAGTAGGTCTGACCCAGTCTGCTCCCAGGTGCAGACCTCCTCCTTGGAGGATGGACTGCACCGTTTTAAAAACCCCGTGCGGAAATGGCCTTAAAAAGGCTGGTGTTTGCCTTCACCAACCACCAGTTAGGACTGCCTAGTTGGACCTGTCACGCTGCTAACAGTTAACGCCTTGTAAGGGGAGATGCTACCCATTTATCTTCTGTTGTTTTTACTTGCTTAATTGCTTCTGAAATGTTTTCCCAAAAGCCTTTATCTTAGTGTGCAGCAATAAATCTGCCTCTAAGCCTAACTTAATGAGACTCTGGAATTTCTTCTGCTTCACTGTGAACCTCTGTCATGGCGAAGCCTTGCTTCATTGTTTGAACTCTACACATGCTCAGAGAAGCCAGTTCCTGCTAACCCTGACAGACTCTCATCACTAGAATTTATAATGACTTCCACTGTTACATAAATTTTATCAATTTTGACTTAGTCCACAGTGCTGTCACACCTCAGGGACAGGGCCAACATATCAAGGCCTTGGTGAAGCTGTCTCTCACTTTCTACAAAGTGGTGCATGGTCATGCAAAATAACATATGGTGCAAGGCAGTTTTAAGAAAAAGTGTATCCTTGGTACCGGCCCTCTGGTTTCTTGTGCAGTAGGAAATAAACCCTGGAATAAACCTTGTCAATGGGTATGCAAGCTCCATTTATTCAATACACATTCTCTAGTTGGGACTAACACCTGGACTTATTGTGCTTCTAGCTTGGTAGCACAATTTCTCCTTAATTTTACAGAAGCTTTTGCAAGATGTGGTAAATCTGGGGCTTTTTCTTTTTTTGACTGTGCAAACAGCCAGCATCTTCCATAGTCCTGACAAAATTCACCTCTCCAAAACAGCTATTTTTGTTCCAAGCGAAGCCTACACTGATATCACTAGAATCACTTCCCATGAAATGCAGATAGCAGCTTCTGAGAGGTTGTTGTCACCCTGATGGTGGTGAACATAGAGTTAAAACGTTCCCTTCCCGCAGCTGAGATTGTGCCCAGGCTCCCTCACAGTCATTCTAACATGCACAAATTAACTTATATCTAGTTCGGACTTCAATGTGATTTAATCCTTAGCCCACTCTAGCAGATACTGGCAGTAAGCAGCAGTGCAAGACAGATTGGTTTTGGCTCCTCCACATTACAGTCAACATTTTCAGTCAAAGCAGGAAGAAAAGCAAAGTGCTTGTTTCCAGAAATTCTGATATTCTCAAGGTGTGCCAGCCTTGTCCTATAATGTGTCTGGTTGCTCTGTAAAATGCTAGATGATCTATTGTTTGAAAAGTAGCAAGTCTTCTCTCTAGGAAATTAGAAATATCTGAAAACACTCTCTTGCAGTCAAATCAGGCCAGACATGTATCTTGCAATGGAAGACCATAATGAGAAACCTGCAGGTGATCTAGATCCACAGTTTTTGCCTGTTTTTTTAATAGCTGTCTAATAGGAAGAAAATCAACAGGTAAAGAATCTCCCTTAACTACAATTCAATGCTTGGGAAAGTGGACCCTGTTGTACATTTGGCTATCAGGCTGGTATCAAAGCTGATGCAGTGTACAGATAAAGGCGACAATCTTCCGTACGCACAAACATGAGAGAGAGAAGGAGAGAGAAACATGAGTCTCTCTCTGCCTCTCTTCAGGTGTGTATGACAGGTACTTTTTTTCCTGTCCACCAAACCACTTAAGCCCCATGCATTAAACTCTAAGCAGAATTTAACAGAATCCTCAGACAGAGGCCATTTCTGCTCTACACTGTTGCAGTGCTATTATTCCACTTTCAACATCCTGTGGAAGTGTGGGGTTTGTAATATACTGAGGTAAAAAAAAGAGCTCTCTGGCTGAGAATTCTAAATGCCCCTCCCTAAACTGCAAACTCCAGGATTCCATAGGATGTTGAAAGTGGAATAAGAGCGCTATAACAGGCTAGTGCGGAAATAGCCTTAGTCTCACATCCTGTTTCCAAGAGTGGTTAACCAGATGGCTGTGAAAATACCACAAGCAAGACATGAATGCCATAGTACTCTCCCTCCCATGTTCTCCAACAATTGCTAATAAAATGCATTGTTGTTACTGTGTGTCTTCAAGTTTCATGAAAAACCTAAGGTGAATCTATCATGGGGATTTCCTGCCAAGATATGTTCAGAGGGGTTTGCTTTCTTTGTGTGACTTGCCTAAGGTTACCCAGTGCATTTCCATGGCTGAGTGGCGATTCAAATCCTGGTTTCCAGAGTCACAGCAATGCTCAAATCACTACACCATGCAATATATAGCCATCATTACTAGCTGATATCAGTAACTGTCCATGATGAATCTAATCCCCTTTTAATGCCATATAGGTTGATAACCATCTTGTAGTAGCAGATTCTATCACTGAACTACTCACATTGTGAACAATCACCCTTTTTGTCGGCTTTGAATCTTCCACCCTTGGAGTTGTTATTGTGCTTTTGTAATTGGTAGGCAAGAAGCCGCTATGTAGTTGTATGCATCCAAAAAGATACTTCAGCCACAAATATTAGCTGAAAAAATCAAAAATTAATTATAAAATAGTTTGGAAAAAACTTTGCACATATAGTCTACCTACGGCTAGGAACAGATTAAATTTTCAGTAGTTTATCTCATTTTCCTATTTTATATGTGTGTATGTGTGTGTTAATATATTTTGTGTATGTGTGTGTGTATTCATTCCACCTTTCTCCCTGCAAACAATTTACAGTAGCTTACTAGCATTTTAAAACACAGTACACTGTGTGCACAGTACAAAGACCATTTTTTTGTCCCACAGGATCCCAAATATCTCATGTACTTTGTGGTTTGCTAAACAACTGTGGATTCTGGGGCACCCCATAAAATCTAAGATTTTTAGAAACTGCAGCCCCACTCCCATGCCAAGATTTTAGTTCAGGTTGGGGGGGGGCCCTGAAACCTGCAAAATACTTGATGAATGCTCAAAATGAAGGGAAAGGCTGAACAGGGACCACAACAGTCAAAGTTGGGACAGCACTTATAAGAGCAGAGAAGTCATTGCATCTAAGGCCATTTCCCCACTAGCCTGTTATAGTGTGACCACTTTCAACATCCTCTGGAATCCTGGGGTTTGCAGTTTTGGGAGGGGCCATTCAACCCCTCCCGAAACTGCAAACCCCAGGACTCCAGTGGATGTTGAAAGTGGAATCATCGCGCTATAACAGGCTAGTGCGGAAATGGTCTAAGTCTGCCCGTGTTACAGTGTGAAGCCTAGAAACCACACGTTAGGCTCCAAAAGCCTTTCCACCAATCCCAGTGGTACAGGAAAGTAATGAAAAGGGAACGTCATTCTTCACATGCGAAAAATCACAAATATTACCTTCCATGATCTACATCTGAAACAGGTATTGGAAATTAGCTATTATGATCCCTCATTACTCAAAATAAAGTTTACTGAAATGCCCCACAAAAATCCTTGAGCTTGTGTCACCTTTTCACCGCTTGGTTCTGCTGGATATCCAGCCTCAATAGTTTACCTTCTTGCAAAAAGTTTTAAATGCGAAGCGGAGGAGGAGGGGAGCTTTGCAAAGTGCATATGCAAATTGCAACAATCTATTTTAAAATTTAAAATGTAAACTTTATGCTGGTTTATCAATGTCACTTATTTGTAGCACTAACTGTATGTTTATACTCAACACACACACACACACACACACACACACACAGAGACATACACAGAGCAGTTTTCATTAGGAGACTCCTACTCACTGAGTTGTGCATTCCCATGTGTGCATATATAAAATGTATGAAATCTGCCTCATAATGGACATTAGATACTCCAGGCGTTGCATTTTAAAGCAATTACAGTGTTTCTCTGGTGATAAAAGCCATTTGGTCTGCAGCCTTGTAGCTTTTAAACATCAACGGCAGCACGCCATAATAGCCTAGCAATGCACTGCCTGGGGTGTTTTACAGCTAAAAAGCTTTCTAAGAGTTAATTTGCTGGAAAGGCCAGATTTCTATCATATAGTAGAAAGACTGGGTCAATCTAAGAATTATAGAATTTTGCAGATCAAACAGGAAAAAAAAAAGGGAAAGAAAAAAGATAGATATTTAAAATATTTAATTACTCTTCAAAATTCAAATACAAACATTAACAATTCTTTGCCATTTTATTATCAGCTGAAGAACAGGTAACCTTTTAAACAGTTATGCCCTTTTACTTCAGAATAACTCTGTTGCAGACATATAGAAACAAACAGTTGACGCCCTCTGGATCTTTGCACTTTTGCACCTGTAATCTCTGTATGAACTTATAATGTACCTGTCGTATATGTGGGAGTTCCATTCCAGGAATCCCCATGTAAAACAAAAAAACACGAGTGTCATGTCCAGAGGATAGTGCTTAAACAAGTAAAGAATCTGGGGCCATTTCCACGCCACACTGTTATACTGCTATTATTCCACCTTCAACATCCTGTGGAATTCTGGGGTTTGTAGTTCACTGAAGCCAAGAAGCTCCTCTGGCTGAGAATCCTCAATACCCCTCCCTAAACTGCAAACCCCAGGATTCCATAGTATGTCGAAAGTGGAACAATAGCACTGTAACTGTGTAGTGAGGAAATGGGCTGGAAAACAAGCTCTGTGAAGAATGGTTGTTGAGTTCAACAAATCTAGTTTGGAGAAGAGAAAATGCAGGGGTGATGAACTATCTCCACTGTCAGAAGGGCTATCATATGGAAGATGGAGCAAGCTTGCTTTCTTCCACAAGAGATGGGATCCAAATAGATTCAAGCAACAAGAATGGAAAATTTGACAAAACACTAAAAAGAGCTTAATATAAGAGTTGTTCAACATTAGAACAGCCTGTTTTGCAAGGTGGTAAACTATTCCTTGTTGGAGTTTTTCAAACAGAGGCTGAACATCTATCTGTCAGACAAGGGCCTTATGCATCTTGGGGGTTGCAGATTATGCACCCTAGTCTAGATTCAAGCAATGGTCAATACAGAAGTCAGCTCCTTTTGCAAATTTAAAACCAGACAATTCCACTAATTCTTATCTTAAGCATTCATCAGCTAACTACTTGCAGTACATTGGCTCTTGTGCAAGAAAACCACAGTAGCAGCCTGTATTCCATGTATAGGATAGAATTTAAACGATCTAAACATAAATGTTTGGATATCGTAGAAAATGCTATAACTATTACTCCAATGAACCTTGCCGAAAATTGTTGTTGGGTGTGTATTTCACAGTCCACATATGACTGGTCTTCTGCCAACTACACCGGCTTCCAATTTACAGTACTTTGAGCTCAATTCAAGCTATTGGTTTTGACCTACCAAGCCCCAAGCAGTTTCAGAAAAGAATATATGAAAGGCTGCCTTCTCTCATGCAAGCGTTCAAAATGCGAGAGCCTCAACAGAGATCCTTTTGTGTCTCACAACCTGCAAGGCTCAGATAGTGAGTATATATGACAGGTCTTTCTCTGTACCACCTCTTCAGCTGTGCAACTTCCTCCTGAGCTTAGTTTGTGATTCCACTATTCTTGAGCTTCTATTTCATATGGCCTTCAGTCCTTAATATCAAAGCGGCTTGTTTAGCAATTTTAACTCACTGTGTTTGTGTGTGTGCATGGGTTTAAAACTGAAAATTTTAAAACCTAAGGGACAGGATATTCTCAGTACATCTTTAGGCTCTGGAATTCCCTTCCCAAAGAGGCCAAAATGACCCCATCCCTGCTGTTCTGGCAGCAGGCAAATACTTTTTATTCTGACAGGCTTTTAGCATTTATCTTTTTTTAAAACAGGAATGCTGTAATGTTTTTATAGAACTGTTCTTTAACTGCTTTTCATATTTTTAGGTATATGTTTTAAATTCTTTTAACGTTATGAATAGCTTTGTTGTACTTTTGTGTTGACATTTGTATGTTTGTATATATATTGTACTTCTTTTTAAGCAGTTAAGCTGCCTGAGTTCCAGTGCGGGAAAAAGCAAGATATCAGAAAAAGTAAAGGAGGAAGAGGAGCAGGAGAAAAAAATGGTTTGAATCTGTTTTTAAACAATTTTATTATCTGTATATATTTAGTATTTTTAATAATGTTCTTATCTGAGGTACATTGCCTTGGACGCCTCGGCAGGCTAAAAAGTGATAAAAATATATTATTACTACTACTTATTATTATTATTATTATTATTATTATTATTATTATTATTATTACTACTACTACTACTGCTACTGCTACTACTAAAAATATTCACATTAACAATATAAACCTAAGCTTATTCACACAGAAGTAAGTCCTATTGTTTTCAAAGGAGAATACTGTTGTTATTATGTGCCTTCAAGTCATTTCTGACTTATCACAGATATTCTTGGCAAGATCTGTTCAGAGGGGGATTGCTTCTGCCTTCCTCCGATGCTGAGAGAGTGTGACTTGCCCAAGGTCACCCAGTGGGTTTCCAAGGCTGATCAAGGATTTTAAAACTATTCTCCAGGGTTGTACTCTGCTCAAACCACTACATCACCCTGGCTCTCAGAGGAGAATACTCTCAGGTAAATATGTTGTGAAGATGGGGAATGGGTGGCTTTCCAGAGGCAGCTGCTCAATAACTCTCAGCAGCTGTAGCCAGCACTATCAATGGTAAGGGATGATGGGAGTTGCAGTCCTGCCACATATTTTTTATCTTTGGTGTTTAGAGCTGTGGCGTTAGTTTCGATAGGAAGAAAAGATTAAGGGAGCAAGCCAAACATTTATAGAATCATAGAAATGTAGAGTTAGAAGAGACCACAGGGGCCATCCAGTCCAACCCCCTGCCATGCAGCAACACCCTCAAAGCACTCCCAACAGATGGTCATCTAGCCTCTGCTTAAAAACCTCCAAAGAAGGAGATTCCACTACACTCCGAGGCAGCATATACCACTGCCGGACAGCCCTGACCATCAGGAAGTTCTTCCTGAGATTCAGGTGGAATCTCCTTTCCTGTAACTTGAATCCATTGCTCCTTGTCCTGGGCCCTTTTCGCACGGGCTTTCCCGAGCGAAATAGCCCCGTGAGCCGTGCCGGAGTGGGAGCGCCGCTCCACACGACGCACTCCCACTTCCGGCGCTCTCACGGGGCTGCAGCGGCACGAGCGCGGGGTTTTTGATTTTCGCTTCCAAGCGAAAATCACCCCGCGCTCGCGCAACGTTCCCGGCGCCCACCCGCACTTACCTGTTGTGCGGTGCGTCGGAGAGGCGGCCGGGTAGGGCTTCCTTCCCTCCGCTCCTGCGGATGGAAGGGGTGGGGCGGGGCGCTTGCGTGACAGATGCAATGGCATCCTGCTTCGCGTGGGTGGGGGGCTGCTCGCGACAGCCTCCCGCTTCGCGCGCGCGGGGGGTGGGCGCGACTGTCGCTCGCTCCTGGCGCGCGCGGGGGGGACGGGCGCAACTGTCGCTCGCTCCTGGCGCGCGCGGGGGGTGGGTGGGCACGACTGTCGCTCACTCCTGGCGCGTGCGCGGGGTGGGTGGGCGCGACTGTCGCTCGCTCCTGGCGCGCGCGGGGGGGACGGGCGCAACTGTCGCTCGCTTCCCGCGTGCGCGGGGGAGGCGCGAGAGGCTCCTGCTTCTCACGCAAACGGGGGAGGATGGACGCGCGAGCCGTCTCCCGGACGCTGCCGCTTCCCCGCTTGTTCCTTCGCCTGCGGAAGGAACGAGCGGGGAACCGGCAGGCTCTCGGAAGAGGCTTTTCGCGCAAGCCGCCCACCCCGGCTCACGCAAAAAGCCTCAGTGCGAAAAGGGCCCTGGTCTCTGGAGCAGCAGAAAACAAGCCCTCTCCCTCCTCTACATGGCATCCCTTCAAATATTTAAACATGGCTATCATGTCCCCTCTTAACCTTCTCTTCTGCAGACTAAATATACCCAGCTCTCTAAGTCTATCCTCATAGGGCATGGCTTCCAGGCCCCTCCCATTTTGGTCACCCTTCTCTGGACTTGCTCCAGATTGACCATGTCCTTCTTGAATTGGGGTGCCCAGAACTGGACACAGTATTCAAGATGAGGCCTAACCAACGCAGAGTAGAGTGGTACTAGTACTTCCCTCTATCTAGACACCATACTCCTATTGATGCAGCCGAGAATTGCATTGGCTTTCTTGGCTGCCACATCACACTGCTGACTCATGTTCAGCTTGTGGTCTATTAAGACTCCCAGATCTCTTTCACACGTACTGCTATTCAGCCACGTGTTCCCCATCCTATATTTCTGTGTTCCATTTTTTCTACCTAAGTGTAGGACCTTACACTTCTCTCTGTTGAATTTCATTTTGTTAGCCTTGGCCCAGCTCTCCAATCTCCAATTTGGTGTCATCTGCAAATTTGATGAGCATGCCCTCTATTCCTTCATCCAAGTCATTGATAAAAATGTTGAACAGCACTGGGCCCAGGACAGAACCCTGTGGCACCCCGGTAGTCACTTCTCTCCAGGATGAAAAGCAGGCATTCATGATCACCCTTTGGGTTTGGTCAGTCAAATCCAACTAACAGTAGCCCTGTCCAGCCCACATTTTACTAGCTTCTTTGCAAGAATGTCATGCAAAAGATGGTACTTGAGAAGCATTCTTTCTCAATTCAGGGGAAAAAAGAAGGGAAAAAGAAATGGAGTATCATGTATGTGGGATGGGGGGCAGGACACAGGAAGAAGCAGGAAAGGGTGGAGTTTTCAAAGTGGAACAAGATATCCTCAGGGCAGAACAAACGTGGGAGCAAGATAAGGAGTTTTATAGGAATATTTTATCACACAGTCTGATTTTGGTAGCAGAATAGTAAACAAAGGAGAAAAACTAAATGTGACAGGTATGACAGGGTAATATGAATATGCCCAATTTGCAGATTATACACCAATATGTGAAATACTTTTAATGCACTTTTAGAATTTTTCTAAATTTTGTCATGTAATACTCCCATTTTAGAATTCACACAAAAATGTATACATTAGGAGGCAGTGTGCAAAAAATGTGAGAATTTGGGGAAATGTACCAAAAAAGAAGTTGACTGAGGGAAAAGAAGTTGACTGAGAAACATCCATATATATATATATATATATATATATAATGCAAAGTGTACATAGTAATGCACACAAATATTTCTGCATACTTCTGAACCACAATAAAAAACTGATATGGAAAGAAGTCAAACAATCTCAAGGCTGGGAAAAACAGGCACTGAACAAACTGACGCAGATAGATTTGCTAGTGAAAGCAGAAGGACAGAGAGGAATAAGCTGCAGTAGTCAAGCCACAAAAACATCAGAACGTGAACCAGAGTTTTTCTGAAGTATCAGAGGGACAGAGAGGAAAGGCTATGATTCATAATATACAGAAGATGACTTGGTGAAAACTGAGTAAGGGAAGCACAGGAAAGGAGTTAACGCTAAGGCTAAGATTTGGCCATTTCCGTCGGATGGCACACTCCCAGCATGGGGATGCGAGAGGAATGGGACCACAACGATGCTTTTGCATGACACTGTCACATTCCCACCCTTCTCCTGTCCCCAGCCAGTGTGATCATGGGGTATATCACTGATGGAAAAACTCTGTCAATGGCCCCCAATCACACAAGGCTTCCATCAGTGCTGGCCACGAAGAAGGGACAGAAGTATGATCATGTGCTTCCTTCACCACTGCAGCATGGGAAGAAAGCCAGTGGCAGTGGGGAAGGAAGAAGTGTGTCCCTTGCATTCCCTTCCACAGGCAGTGGGCAGGTGCGGAGGGGAGAATTGGGGGCACACACCCATGACAGCAGAGGCATTGCCGGATTGTGATGAGACGACATGGGAGAGCATTGTCATGTGGAAATGGCCTTTATTTCATGCAGCACCTCCTCAACAGGCTGGAAGGTAATGCTGACAATACACATGTGATTGGCCTTCCTCATACACAGGTTTAACATTTGTGGATTTGATTATTCATGGATTATTTGCTGCCGTCTTTGCTTCTGCCATATGCCATTTTTAATAAGGACTTAAAAGTCTCTCCTCATGTTTGCAGTCTCTCTGCATACTTTGTAAGACTGAGAGAGACTGCAAGAGACTATAAATGTGAAGTGAGGCATACAAGTTTCTATTTAAACTTGTGTAGGGCAGCAGCAGAGGCAGCAGCAAGCCCTACAAGCTGCTGCTACTGCCTTACAAAGGAATCCTGACACCTGAACGGCAGAACGAAGTGGTTGGCATGCTTCCCACCACAGCTTCAAAAGTATCATACTTTTTAATGTGTGTTATAGATGGTGGGGGTATAGATGTTCATGGTTTTCCTACTTTTGCAGGGATCCTGTGGCCCTAACTCCTGCAAACGTAGAGGGACAACTGTAGAAGTATTGCAGTAATGGAAAGGTTGAGAGGAAAGATAAGACATTCAGTTTTGGACACACTGAACCAGAGATGGCAGTAAAATATGCAACTTGAAATCACAGGGAAGCAGGAGGGCATACAAGCTTGGATGAAAAAACAGAAATTCTAGGGTACAACAGAAGTGCTTGCTGTTGTGTCAGCATTAGGCATCAGGCCAAGAGATCTGATGTTTAGCAGGGATAATATATAGGAAGAGATCAGAGAGCTGAAAACAAATCCTTGGACGACAAAAATAAGAAAACACAAGAAACAAATATCTTTATCTTTATCTTTATATACGTGTTTAGATAGATGGAAAAATATTTAAATGTGTGGATGTACTTAACAAGACATAAGGATAAGAAAGGATTGAAAAATACTATGAGGAAAAGTAAAGTCAGCGTGTGTTTTGATAAGTGAATTCAGAGTAGATGGTACTGTTATAAACAGCATATAATGATTTGAATTGGGGAGTTTCTTTCATAATTAAAATAGCATGAATAGCGACTCTTGGTAGAGACAAGGAAGTCATGGTAATGTAAAAGGTACAAAGCATGGTATAAATGTAAAACCAGTTTGTTTTTTCTCTTCTATTATTTTTTACACTACTAAGAAAATGATGTAAATATATATAATTGTATAGGTAAATAATAACATCAGAAATGTGTAATATCTGTTATAGATTTTATTAAAGTATATGTACAATAAAAAGAAATTGAGAAAAAAAAGAAACAAATATCAACAGCTCCCCGCACAACAGCCATCTCATTTCTTTCCTCAAGCCCTTCACAGGCCATTTCCACTTTCAATATCCTATGGAATCCTGGGGTTGGCAGTTTAGGGAGGGGTCGGCCAGTCCCTCCCTAAACTGCAAACTCCAGGATCCCATAGGATGTTGAAACTGGAATAATAGCATCTCCCTTCCCTTCCACTCTTGTATCTCCACGTTTCACTTCCTATGAACTCCTTTTGGCACACTCAGCTCCACCATCCATTCTCAAACACTCAGTTTAATCCTGCTCAGATTTTTACTCATCTTTTTTATCCTGCTGCTCTCTATGGCTAAATCCCAGTGTTAATGCCAACCAGAATAGATACACTAGGTCGATTCTAATGATATAGTAAGTCAATATTTGTGCAAGTTCCATTAATTCTATGGGCGTACTCTATTTAAGACTAACAACTGGTTTTAGGTCAGTGCTAGAATTTCTTCCCAGAATGTGTTTTTTTTCAAGACTTACCTCAAAATTTAACTTTGGGGAAAATCTTTGGAACAACTTGGAAATTCTGTTACAGGCATACCTCAATTAGCAAAGAGCCTGAAAAAGAACTTTCTTTTTATAAAGTCTTTCTGGCCTTCTCCTCTGTCTATCTGGAGTTTTTTTTTTTTTTAATAGCAGCATTGGCACTGAGAGGATGATGGCACACAGATGTAAAGGCACAGACTTTTAGTGTTGGGTGTCAGCAATTTGTCTGCAGTAAACAATGCAATAAAGCTTGATCTGTGAAAGAGCTGGATTCTACTCCAGCCAATCCTACTGTAGCTGTATGTGCTTGCCTACAATTGGTAAAGGAAACAGTCTCCTGTCTCCAGTGTATGAAAGAAGCATAGATCTATAAGTCTGGCCACTAAAATAGAAAGCCTAAGAAAACCGGAGGCTGGTGAAAAGAAAAAATAATCCGCAGATACATATTGGTAGATTTCAAATGGCATCTAGATGGTTCAAAATGTTTTTGTTTGCTTGTACTAGGCTTACCTAATCTGTTTATTTCATTTTACATGTGCACAGTATCAGTTTTGGATAAAAGGTTTGCTGAAACATGTTGAACTACTCTTATTTTTGTGGTATAGGAAACTACCCTATTCTTTCCATGTTATTTCTGCCTCTGGTACGAAATTTTTAAAGAAGCAGTATCCAGGAACACTTCCACTTTGTTAACTGGTGCACATCTGTAATCAAGCCAAAACAAGACATTTTCACATTCATCTCTGCCTCCATCTCTCTCCTTCCTGACTTCTTGTGTCTGTTTTCAGACTGTAGGCCCCATGGCATTCCAAGCTGTCAGATCTGTTATTTGTAAAATTCCATTTATACAGTTGGCAGTATGTAACAACAGAAAGGTCAATGAGGATGGGAAAGGAGTGTGCAAACAGTGAAAGAAGTGGACTGTGAGAAGTTGAAACAACAAAAGGACAACGACAACAAGGACAACAATGACAACATTTGCTCCAGAAGGCTGGGGGCAAAAAGGAGGAGAACTGAACTATTATGAGCAGGTTGGGGCAAAGGAGGATAACAATGACAACAACGATAATGATGATGATGATGATTAATAAATGCAAAGAAACGGTAGTCTACTGCCTCCTTATAAATATGTCTACTGCAGATTGCAGAAGCATGTGCATTTACTCATTTCTCTCTTCTTTCTCAATTTGAAGACCCTTGAAAAGCTACATATTTGATGCACATTAGAGTTTAAATCTTGAGCTAAGTCTTTGGGGTCTATGGCAACAAAAGGTATTTAAAGGGGGTCTTTGGTAAAACAAAACAAAACAAAAAGGTTAATAACCACTGATGTAAGGTCTTCCCCACTATCCTGAGTATTGTGGAGTTAGGTAATCACAGTATAGTAGTTGTAGGTTTCTGTTCTATTAACTGCGCTGACAGTGTGCAGTGTATTTCCTCTTCCATTCACAACTGCCAAGTATGCAGAGTGCAGCTGTTTAAATCTATTAATCAAGATTTCCTATTGCCTGGGATTCCCCTTGTGTTAAGAAGAATGATTGCTCATGCTTGCACCCTTTATAAAAAGTCTGTGGAGGTTAGAAGAAGTCAATAGGGATTAAAAAGGCTAATTTTGTGATTTAGAGGTCTTGGCTATAATTCTAGCAAGCAGACACAAACACAGATTTAATGCATGTTGTTTGATCTCTCAATCTCTCTCCTCCTTTCCCACTGCCTGCCTACCTACCTCTCCAACCCAGCCCCACACTGCCCCACAGTGGCACACTGTTTCTACCTGAAAATATCCTATGGTAAGAGGAGGCACAATGCTAAAGCACCCACTGCCAAAAGTGTTCTAGTCTAAGTTCTGACAGATCCACAGTATCATTTAAATCAAGGATCACAGAGAATGCACTTACTTTAAAAGCACAGGAAATTTTATGTTCTATCTTATTATGCTAGCTGAATCAGATATGAACAATACGCAGAGCATGGAATACTCTCTTGGAATTACACATGGGGAGGGGCTCAAATGTGGGGAAAAAAAGTATTAACATTGATTACCACACATCAGAATCAAACTTTATTAGACCGTGGGAATACATGGAACAATGTCCTTCTCAAACAAATTGTTCATATTACCAACTTGGAAAATGACAATTGGTTTATTTGTTGCAGCTATATACGACCTTTCTTCAAAGCAGCATATCTCTCTCTCTCCTTCTCCATTTTATGCTCAAGTAGAGAAAGAGAGATGAGCCCATTGCCTTCACACCAATTCTGTGAAATAAACAACCCATCTCACGCATTTGTCCTTGTTACATTACTGTAGGAATTTTTCTAAGGCCCCTTCTGCAGGATGATGCTCTCGTGCATCGTCCCATCCTGGCCGTGCCTCTGCCAGGATGGAAGTGTGGCTCCAGTGCTGCCCTCTGCACCCAATCATCTGCCTGTGGAAGGGAGCACAAGAGACACGTCTCTTCTTTCTTCACTGCAGCTGGCCTTCTTCCCATGCTGCAGTGGGGAAGGAAGCGGGTGATCATGCTTCCACCCCTTCTGCATGGCCAGCAGTGATGGAAGGCTCGCACGATGGGGGTCATTGATGGAGTTTTTCTGTCAATGATATTCCCTGCAATTGTGCTGGCTGGAAATGTGAGACGTTCAGGACCATGACGATGTCATGCAGAAGCATCGTCGCAGCCCTGTTCCTCTCGTGTCCCCGTGCTGGGATTCCACCGTCCTGTGGAAAGGGCCTAAAACCCTCAAATGGTTTTAAACAATTCCAATGAGGAGGAAAAACAGGAGGTGTCTAAACAGCCCAGGATGGATGTCTGAAGAACTTCCAACTGAGCTAACATTTAAAATGGACATGTATAAGAAATGGGAAAAGGTGGACTCACCCAAGAGGAATAGCCAGCACATGTAAGGAGAATACAGAAAACCTAAAGTGCAAAACTGCAAGTTTGCTAGTTAGGGTTAAAAACAATAAAAAGGGTTTTTATTAGCTGTTCCCACAGCAAAAGGAATAACAAAGAAATGATACAGAGAAGATGGGGAAATGCTAACAGGGGACAGGGAAGAAGTAGAACTACTCAACACCTTCTTTGCCTCAGTCTTCTTCCAAGAGAAAACAGTGTTCAGCCAGGGGAAAATGGAGCAGACAGTGTAGCAAGGGAAATGCAGCACAGAATAGGTGAAGAAGTAGTACAGGAATACCTGGCTACCCGAAGGCCATTTCCACACTACACTGCTATAGTGTTATTATTCCACTTTCAGCATCCTGTGGAATTATGGGGTATATCGTTTACTAAGGCTAAACAGCTCTGTGACTGAGAATTATAAATGCCCTTCCCTAAACTGCAAACCCCAGGATTCCACTGGATGTTGAAAGTGGAATAAAAGCACTATAACAGTGTAGTGCGGGAATGGCCCAAGTGAATTCAAGTTGTCAGGGCTAGATGACCTACATTCCAGGGTATTAAAAGAACTAGCAGAAATAATCTCAGAAGCACTGGCAATAATCTTTGAGAATTCCTGCAGAACAAGTGAAGTCCCAGCAGACTGGAGAAGGGCAAATATTGCCCCCATCTTCAAAAAGGGAAAAAGGGGACACAAGCAATTACTGCCTAGTCAGACTGACATCAATACCAGGAAAGATGCTAGAGCAGATCATTAAACAGACAGTCTATAAGCACTTGGGCCCTTTCCTCACCTTACCTTTTTCTGGTGCTGGGGTGCCAGGATTGCGTGAACAGCCTCTGGTGAGAGGCTCTCGCATCCCTGCTGCTTCAGCTCCACATGAGTTGCCTGCTCACATGAGAGCCCCGCCTCTTCCTTCTGCAGTGCAGCCTGGGAATTTCCCAGGCTGCACTGGGGCAGGAATTTCCCAGGCTGCACTGGGGCAGGAAGCGCGACCGGCGTGTTTTCGGAGGCTCCGCATGCCAGGTAAGTGTGCGCGAGGCCCGGGAGCAATGTGCGATCACGCACCATTTTCGGCTTCCAGCTGAAAATGAAAAGGTGCACAATCGGCGCCTGCCAGCCCCTGGAGCATCATGCAATTGTGAGTACTTTGTGCAGATCGCTCCTCACAATCGCGCAATGCTCCAGGCGCCCTTTCACACAGCAAATGCCATGCAAAAAGGGTCTTAGAAAGGAATACTATGATCACTAGAAGTCAACATGGATTTCTCAAAAACAAATCAGGCCAGACTAACTCTATCCTTCTACCTCTCTCTCTCTTCTCTCTCTTTTTTTTCTTACAGTTACTAGCTTGATATATTAAGGGAATTAGGTGCATGTAGCACAGAGCTTTCCAAACTTTTCATGTTGGTGACACACTTTTTAGACAAGCATCATTTCGCGACACAGTAATTTAGTTTTACTAGCAAACCAGAGGTTAAACTAACATAAACCGTAACAACAAAATGTATGGGGACATAACATATCTCATGAAAATCTTTCACATATTTTTTAAAATACAGTAGAGTCCCAGTTATCCGACGCAAACGGGCGGCCGCAGCCTCGGATAACTGAAAAGGACGGATTACCCGGACTCCCGTGGCGGCTGCCATTTTGGGGGCGTGTCGGGGCATGTCGGGGGGCCTGGGGACGTGTTGGGGTGCGGAAATGCCCACAGCCATGCCCCCAGGCCGTCGTGACGTCAGTTAACTGGGACTCTACTGTATATGATTTACAAATAATATACTTTCCAAGATTGTAGGCGACACACCTACACACTTCAGGTAACACACTAATGTGTTGCAGCACACCGTTTGGAAAACTGTGATGTAGCATACCTTTGCTTTAGTAAGGTCTTTGACAAGGCCTCCATGATATTTCTGCAAACAAGCTGGTAAAATGTGGGCTAGATAATGTTACTGTTAGGTGGCTTTGTAACCGGTTGACCAACCGAATACAAAGAGTGCTCACCAATGGCTCCCCTTCGTCCTGGAGAGAAGTGACTAGTGATGTGTCACAGCGTTCTGTCCTGGACCCAGTGCTATTCAACATCTTTATAAATGACTTGGATGATGGAACAGAAGGCATATGCTTATCAAATTTGCAAATGACATCAAATTAGGAGGGATATCTTAATATCCCAGAGTACCTGATAAGAATTCAACATGACCTTAACAGATTAGGAAGCTGGGCCAAAACTAACAAAATGAATTTCAACAGGAAGAAATGTAAGGTACTACACTTAGGCAGAAAAAAAATCAAATGCACAAATCTAGGATAGGTGACAGCTGGTTTGAGAACAGCACATGTGAAAGAGATCTAGAAATCTTAATTGATCACAAACTGAACATGAGCTAAAAAGGCTAATACAATTCTTGGCAGCATCAACAGGAGTATAACATTTAGACTGAGGGAAGTAATAGTACCACTCAATTCTGCTTTAGAAAGACCAGTCCTGGAATACTGTGTCCATTTCTGGGTACCACAAGGCAAGGATACTGACAAGGTGGAATGGGTCCAAAAGAGGGGGACCAAAATTATATCAGGCCTGGAAACTACGCCCTATGAGGAATGGCATAGGGAGCTCAGTATGGTTAGCTTGGAGAACTGAAGGTAAAGGGTGACATGATAGCCACGTTTAAACATTTGAAGGGATATCATATGGAAGATAGAGTAAGCTGGTTTTCGGCTACTCCAGAAACTAGAATGTGGAGCAATAGCTTCAAAATATAGGAAAAGAGATTCCACCTAACGATTAGGAAGAAATTATTGATAGCAACAGTAGTTCAACAGAGTACACTGCATCAGAGTATGGTGGAGTCTCCTTTGCAGGCTTATAAACAGAGGCTGGATGGCCATCTCTTGGGAGTGCCTTGATTGTGTATTCATGCATGGCAGGAGGCTGGACTGGATGCTCCTTGTGGTCTCTTCCAATTCTATGGTTCTGTTCTATTATTCTACTCTGCACAGTTGGCCTGATACAGTGCTCAGATCTTGTTTCAGTATGTACCAGCTTGATAAAATGCTAATTTAGGGAAACATAAAATAACTTCTTCAAGCCTCCTTACTATAAACACTTCCAATCAGGAGCTCTATCGGTTCATGGAATTTTATATAATTTGCTATCAGAGTCACCTTTAGGCATTTTGGTGTCTTCTTCTTCTTTTGCTATGGAACTTGGTGCTTCTGGGGCCTGGAACCTCCTCTTCAGGCTTCATTAGGGTTCCTTCAAATATTACACCTTTAGGCATAACTCTATGATTATTTTTTTTAAAGAATACACCTCAAGTCTGATTACAGTAAATTTAACCATCATCCAGTTAGATATATTAGAGAATGAAAACTGGCTGCAGCTCTTCTTAACCGAGGCCCTTTCCGCACAGCATTTGCCATGCGAAAGGGCGCCTGGAGCGTCACGCGACTGTGAGGAGCGATCTGCATGACACACTCACAATCGCACAACAATCCAGGGGCTGGCAGGCACCGATTGTGCACCTTTTCATTTTCAGCTGGAAGCCGAAAATGGTGTGTGATCACATATTGCTCCTGGGCCCTGCGTGCACTTACCTGGTGTGCGGAGCCTCCGGAGCTGTGCCGGTCGCGCTTCCTGCCCCAGCGCAGCCTGGGAAACTCCCAGGCTGCACTGTGGAAGGAAGAGGCGGGGCTCCTGCGCAAGCAGGCAGTTCGTGTGGAACTGAAGCAGCAGGGACACGAGAGCCTCTCACCGGAGCCTGCTCGTGCGATCCCCGCACCCCAGCGCCAGAAAAAGGTAAGGCGCAGAAAGGGCTTGAATTCACAGATGAGTGAAACAGCAGTTGGATGCTCAAGGAAAGCATCATTTCAGGACTGGATTCAGCCAAATGGTAAGGAGTACTGACAACATTTTTCTGGCCTCAGAGACTATGTTCTTTTGTGCTGAAGCAAATGACTGCTGCTCCACCAACATTTCTTCTGATTCACGCAAATCTGCTGGTTCAGGGCCTGCTACATCATTCGAATCCAGCATGGCTACATCTAGATGTTTGGGGCATGAACTGAAGACATTAGAGCTAGAAGGTTATAAGGATACAGTGATAACAGCTTGCTTGATTTCCTAGTGTCTTTCCACTGTTAGAAGGTATGAGGCAACTTGGAAACCATTCCTAAAATGGTGCAAAACAGAATTAGTCAAAGACAAGAAAACACAGGGGAAACACCTCCTTCCTTCTCTTCATTTGGGCTTAGGTACAGGTTTCTGGCTAAACATATTAAAAGCAGGCAAGTGACACTGTTGTTCATGGTGTTGAAATCAAGTGGCATGTCAATAAGAAGCCATGCACATATAAAGTGCTATTTAAAGGGACCAACTTTATGAATCCACCTCCAGTTCATAATTCCTAAGTATGGATTTAAAGCTTCTATTGAATTCACCATTTGCACCACTGCAAGATGTGTCCTTGCATTTGTTTACCATGAAGGTAGCCTAACTGATCTCTAACAGCAATAACAAGGGTCTCTGAACTGTCAGTGCTTTCTGAGAATTAGTACTTATGTCAGTTTACTAAGAATCAAGTGACTCTATAATTTGATCCATCTTTTCTACCAAATGCTTCCAGAGGTCTCACTATTTTGGTTTTGCCCTAATTTATCTCACCCATCTGGAATGAAGTGGCACGCTCTGGACATCCATTGTGCATTAAAAATCTATATTAAGCCTATGCAGGGTTTCAGAGAAATAGTCATTATTTGCTTCATACAATCCATGCTTCTTGGCCAACACAGTCTCAAAAGCAACTCTGTCTCTTTGAATAAGGGCATACATTTTATTCTGCTGCAAATTTATTAAAGACCTGAGGCAGAAAAATGTGTGGGTTCATTCCACAAAGGCAATGGCTACAAGTAAGTGGAAAAGGAACTGATAGGCAGTGCAGAAAGTGAGTGAATAAAGTGGAAGGTATCACAGTTATACTTCAGCATAAGAACTATTGATACAGCTCTCTTTAAGTACGCAACCTTTAAAAAAATAGCATTCTTTCAAGTGTAATTTTTCTTGTTAAATACAAAGGAAGTTTATGTGATTTACTTTGCACTACAAATATTCAAATAAAATAATTTCAACCTAAAGCTAAGAATGTGTCTGAATGTTGTATTTAAAACAAATATGCTAGACTTCTGGAGGGAAAAATAGTTTTGCCTTTTTGAAAACCTCAGATCACTGCTGCACATCACGGGGCATGCCTGTTCCTGGTTTGGTGGAGTGTGCGTGAACAGGACATAGCCTTAACTGGAAGTTTTATGACTCATAACTATACTAGAGCCAGAGTGGTGTAGTGGTTTCAGCACTGGACCACAACCCTGGAGACCAGGGTCATTTCTGCACTACACTCTTATAGTGTGATTGTTCCACTTTCAACATCCTATGGAATGTTGGGGTTTGCAGTTTAGAGAGGGGCAACCAGCCCCTCCCTAAACTGCAAACCCCAGGATTGCATAGGATGTTGCAAGTGGAATAATCATGCTATATGAGAAATGGCCCAGAGTTCAATTCCCTGCTTGGCCATGAAAATCCACTAGATGACCTTGCCTCACATACTCTCAGCCTCAGAAAACTCTGTGATAGCTTCACCTCAGGGTTGTCATAAGCTGGAAGTGACTTGAAGGCACAGACAACAATAACAATAGCTATACTTGTCAGTTTATATCGGCAGTTCCAAATCTATGGCTGTGGTGAAGGTCCTGCAATTTCTTACTCAGGGTAAAGAAGGTGGTATGATCTATGTTCCTACAAACTATGATTACACAGGAAGTGAAAGCCATCTTACAGCCACCTCACACTGCCTTAGCCACCATGAAACAGTAATCTTTCATGAGCAATCCCATCAAGGGCTAACTATTTCTCCCTGATGCTGCAGGCTTAGAGATTCAGGAGGAACATACCTCAGGAATCTCTTCATCATTTTCAACATTTGAAAATCTGGATTCTTCTCTTCCATCCTGACTTGATCCTATGGGCTACCAAGCTCCAGTAAATCCTTCTTTTCGTACATCATGCATGCCTTCGAACAGCAATTAATCAATCCACACAACCACCGCAGATCACTGAAAGCTGTCTTATACAAGTATACTAGTATGGCATCCCCTTACTAGCAGTAACTTTACTAGTTTCCAAGAAGAGATTTTTCCCATTATCTTTTTAACTGCAAATGCCTGGGATTGAACCTGTGAGACTGAACATGCTAAGCAAGGATTCTGCTACTGATTTATTGTCCCTCTTCCAGCCAATTCTCCTCATTTTTTCCCCAGAAAGATTCTGTCCCAGGCTTCCATAAAAGAAAGTTGTTGCCCTTTGACTACTATAGAGAATCCCTTTAGACCGAGCAGGCAAATAGCCTGGATGACACCATGAAAAAAAGTCTTTGTCAACCGCTCTTGATCAACAGAAACACATAATGAGCAGAATACTACAGTCAGGAAATTGATAACCACAACAATGTTCTCTACGAAAACAAAAAGCTTGGAAAGTTTACTTTATTAGATGATAAATCTAGCATCCCCCAACCTGCACTTCATGTCAGATTGGGGAATTCTTGGAATTGTACTCAAAATACTTTTTAGGTTCTTATTATAGGCTGAACACTATATTTTATATATATATATATATATATATATATGTTGCCAATTTCAAAATTTGAAGTGGGAGAATAGAACAGTATTAATATGAAAATGTACACTGGTTAATAAATAATGCAGTCTATGTTTAATAAGCTATCTATCTAAGTAAGGAGAGCAAAAGAGAGCATCAGCTAGCCAATCAAAAGATAATGAAAACAAGACAATGGTCCAGCAGAGAGATACAGAAAATAGGTGGTACAACCCAGAAAGTACTGATCTTGATGGGGGGGGGATAGGGACAATCACAGCACTTAGTCATGCATAAAAGCTGAGAGCCAAAATTTGTGAATCAGTGGTCTTTAGTATTTCACCTTTCAAGATGTACTAAACAGATAGCCTTGCAAACATGATAAAAGAGAGAAAAACCAGCACTACTCTACTGTCCTAAAGATGGGCTGTGTGATCATGCCATAAGACACACCTGTTTCTCTCTACGAAAAACAACCATGATGCTTGACATACACAGAGATGATCACAGGTAGACGTGCCATTAGGATGTCATGTAGAATATGGAATAAGTTTATTTTATGTTGCTCCAGAGACTAGAACATGAACCAATGGATTGAAATTGCAAGAACTAGGATTCCACTGAAACATTAGCCAGAACTTTACTGTAAGAGCTTTTCAACAGTGGATAAGACTGTGGGCCTTTCCACACTACACTGTTGCAGTGCTATTATTCCACTTTCAACCTATGGAATCCTGGGGTTTGCAGTTTAGGGGGCGGCATTTAGAATTCTCAGTCAGAGAGCTCTTTGGCCTCAGGAAACTGCAAATCCCAGAATTCCACAGGCTATCGAAAGTGGAATAATAGTTAAAAGTGGAATAATAGAGTGGAAAGGGCACTGTCTCAGAGGATGGTGGATCTTCATCCTTTGGTGGTTTGATGGCCTCTGTTTGATGGCCATATATATACGCATTCCTTCACAGCAGAAGGTTGGGCTCGATGGCCCTCTGGGTCCCTTATAATTCTATACTTCTGTATTCTGTATTGAGCATGATATAGCTCTTAATTAAAATAATGATTTTAGCTGGTATTCTAACACATAGCTGCATGATTACAGTGTTATATATTTTTCATATCTTCTGTTTTTAACAGATTTTTGGACTGTTTTAATTCTACAGATTTTTAAATTATATTTTAAAATGATGGTCACGACCCTGTATCAAGAGACACAGTTATGATGTACAGCTAAGATTTTCTCCCATTCATCCCTCCCGTCTGACTTTCATCCTCCTAATTCACCAACAAATGCCAGCCAACTGTATATATGTTTTACTTATTTTTGTATGTTTTTAATGTTATTTGTTTTAATATTTTATAAACCACCTTTATCACAGACTGGGCAAAAGGTGGGAGATAAATAAATATTTCTATTTATTTCTAGACCACTTCTTCAAAAAGGTGCACCCTTCCCAATGATGCTGAACTGCAGGTCCCAGAATTCCTTATCAAAGACTATATAGTGCCCAGGGCTTCTGGGACTTACAGTCCAATAACATCTGGAGCCCCCATATTATTCCTACTTGGATGACAGAATAAAAGTGCTCCAGAGGCAACTTGAAATATAGATATTCACAATATAATGATCTATTTCAAAAACTGTAATATCAAAGCTAAGAACTAGCACTACTATTAATAAAAAAAATGTAGCTCAATAAAAAAAGAAATCCAACAACTACAGCTAAAATGACAATACATTTCCAAAAACAAATAAAATCCTTTCAGATAAAAGAAATGGAAAGCAAACAAGTCTTTAGAAATCTTTTAAAGGCCTGCACCAATGGGGCTCCAATGTGCCTCCATTTGGGCAGAGCATTCTAAAATTTAGAATCGCTGCAGAAAAGGCTACTTTCTTGTACCTGCAAAATTAACTTCTCCCATAAGTGGGTGAATGTTTCTCATCTTAGACAGCCTGCACTCCAGATAATTCAGTCTGACACCATTTAAGGCTTTAAAAGTCAGAACTTTAAATAAGCCTTAACTTTAAATTAGACCACCACTGCAACTATGACAATAATATTTGGGTATTTTGTACCAGCTGATATTCCCAAACCATATTTAAAACTAGCACCATGCACAGGTCATTCCAGTAGTCCAGCCTGGCTTTCTTTTGCATATGAATTAGTGAGGAAACATGTGACCACTCCAGAACTGCAGCTGCTGCTTAAGAAGGTAAAAAGCACTCTTGGACACTACCATCACCTGAGCATCACCAGTGAGTGATAAATCCAGATGTGCTCTTGAATTGTGCATGTGGTTCTTCAAGATGAAGGCAACTCTGGCTAGGATCAGCTGAAAATCTCCATGCAGCAGAGTTCATTTCCCTACACACTGTACCTCCATTTTGTCTTGTCTGGATTAAGCATAAGTTTCTTTGCCTTCATTCACACCAAAAGTACCTCCAGGTACCAGTTCAAGAGTTTTGCATTCAAGCATGAAGCAGAGCTGAGTTTCCTCCATGTAATACAGCTCAGTTCAATTCTTTAGACACCTTCCCCCAGCAATTTCATAAACAATGTGCCCTCCATATATGTCGAGGCTCCAT
>CAOLHI010005419.1:0-69401 GCA_948474755.1 Ctenosaura bakeri
GAGCAAGATTGCTTCAGGAATTATTAATCCATGCATATGAAAGTGAAACAGTTAAACATTTATATTTCTACTTTCCAAACAGAAAGGTTGCTCTTGCACAAAAATGTCTACATATATTCATCTGAAACTTTCCATCTTTGTTTCTCTCAGAAGGGGCAACTACATCTGTGAATTTCATCCAGTTCTGCCAAGAAACAACAAACATTATTGTCAATTCTCATAAAATAAAATTTATGTTAAGAGCATAACCATCTGCAACTCTATTTGGAATAACTGCTCTTTAGCATTCCTTCCCAAAGGGCTAGTTGGCATATAATTCTGGCAAAGAGAAACAACTTTGTAACCATGTTTGTGTATATAATGGTAATTCATGGGAGACATGAACCTTCATCTTTGTGAATCTTGACTTGGTCCCTGACTCCAGTATACTTGCTCCAAGCTGAAGCAGGATAATGTCCCAAAGCTCTGAATCTGGGACCATTTCC
The DNA here is from genome assembly GCA_948474755.1 of Ctenosaura bakeri. Taxonomy (NCBI): domain Eukaryota; kingdom Metazoa; phylum Chordata; class Lepidosauria; order Squamata; family Iguanidae; genus Ctenosaura; species Ctenosaura bakeri. The sequence goes on from CAOLHI010005419.1 coordinate 486, forward strand.
ACACAATGTGCCTATCCCGACATAGCAATGGGTTGTTACCTGTCCAGGAGTCATGCTATCACACAACGTTGTTGCTATCCAACTGCTATCCTGTCCCCAACCATTGCCAAAGTGCCTTATACTGTTTCCAGGGGTAAAAAATTGGTTAAATGCCTTTCTTAGCACTTCAGCCCCATCAGCCAGCTCTGTGCAGTACTATAACAGCACTTGATAGCATTTCCTGTTGTCGTGGATCCAGCAATGGGTGTGCCCAGCTTGTCCCTCCTTCCACAACTCCCATGGTATGGCAATTTTGAAATGTATCACTTCTCTGTGTTTATTTTAAAGTTCTCCTTTGTGTTAAAACTTTTTCATTTTTAATATATTTTTAAGCATTATAGTGTGAAATTGCAATAGTGTACTGGCTTGTGCAGTTACAACAGTGTTGTGCTAGTATGGCTTCCAAAGATAAACAAAAACAATTTAAAAAATGACCAATCCAGGGTGGTGGGGCAGGGTTAAGATGGGGAAATGGAGTGGCCAAGGATGCTGTAGTGTGGAAGGAACCTCAGTGGCAATACTGCTGCTCATCCGCTGAACACAGAAAAGTGCAGAAAACAGGGTTCCTAACCTGCTACCATTGTGCAAGTGGCAATGCTGGGATTATAACAATACAACATGCTAATGGCATCTAGTGTGGAACTGGCCTGGGTTTGATCTAAATCTTGGAGTCTGTGCACATCCCAAATGATAAGACATGGCCACATGGTGAGAATATTTACAGGGGATATGTTAGGAGCTGTGTCCCTGAAAGAAATGAGGGACATCTTGCTTGCGTACATTGCCCTTTCCCTGAGGAATGAAAATTGAAGATAGCAGTACGGAAATTTGGTTATACTGTAACATCAGCAAGTTATAAATCAACACACAGATATTTCTAATTAAATTCTTAGTAAGCATCCTTCCGATATGACAGAGTCACCAGCATAAATAATCAGTCAGTAAGATTAATTTGATCTGTTGGCTGCAAACATACCAGAAGTGCACTAAAGTGGTCATGGAAAGAACAAGTATCATAAAGAAATCACATCCAATTGTAAAGCAAAATTGCTATTGAACACACAATGTGCTTTTAGCCCACAGTGAAAACAGATTATACCCAAGCACACACAAATAGCATGATATTCTATGGACTGCATGTGACAGTTTCAGAGTTTGGCTTTTCTTTTCTTTTTTCTAGTTTTCAAATGCATATAGGTATTCTATTGAAAATGATGCTTTCTTCACATCAGAGAGGAAAAGAAATACCACCTTTCTCACATTGGAGTCAAATTAACTTTCATATCATGGATGTATGAGGAAAGCATAATAATTTTCTTCAAAAAAAGGAGTCCATGTTTTTGGCACTGTAGGTATCAGAAAGCAGGGAAGTCAGGGGCTGAAATCCATGCATTATAAAGAATGACAGTGCCTGTAACATGTTGTTTCTAGGACCAGCAAAGGCATAATGACACATTTTTTAAAAAAAATACTGGTAATGTCATTTGCGTGAGCAGGACTGAATAAGTCACAGATAAAAAACCACAGACAACCAATTGGAAGGGAAAAGGCCACAACTTTATTGATTACAGAGCACAAAGAGTTGGAGTCCGCATGGGTCTGGATTCCATCATCTATCAACCTGCCTGTTGACCAATAAGCCAAGCTTCCAGTCCCAGTACCAGAATCTGCAGGGAATGGCAGGAATAGCCCATCAGTCAGGAACCCCTGCCAACGGGGGGGGGCATGCAGTGAGTGACATTCCCCACTCTCAAAACCACTTAGCACACCCCTGAAACCCTTGATATATCTTATACCAATGCCAGCAGGCCATTGGCACCCACCAACATAAATCCAAGACCCATGTGGCTGCCTCAAAAGTTGTAACATATAACAATAACCCTAAAGACTAAGGGAGGTTTGGGTGGGGAGCAGCCAACGTGGAAAGAGGCCTGATCCTCTGTGGGAGGTGAATATGCTGACTGGGCATGCACAGCCCACTCATGTCCGGCAGCCACTGGGAGCAAACCAGGCCTGCCCCCATCTGAGTACTGCAGTGATCGCTGCAGCCCCGGATGAGCCTGCCCACCTCCTCCAGTCCAGAGTGGAGGACAAACCCTGCTCGATTGGTCTGCCCCGCAAACGGTGCCACGTGCCCAGGTAAGTTGCACAGTGTGCTTTTAAGTGAAGAAATAATATTTACTTGCTACTCTGTAGGATATGCTCTTTGGATCATTCTGTAGGATGTGAGGCCATTTTTGTATTGTTTTAAATATTGTGCATTTCAAAATCATTTTAAAAGTGCTAGCTTTTCAATGAGTAATGGATAACGCACCAACACATTTTTCTTTTTAAAAACTGAGAAATGAGTATCGCCTTCATGTCCTGCTTTAGAGTTTTCCAGGGGCTTGTGAGAAACAGGAGGAGGTTTGTCTTGTGTGGATAGTTGGCAGGATTGGCCCAAGACATTTTGCTGCCTGTGACAAAGCAGTACATGGCACGCCACTGCTGGCTAGCAAACTGGAATTACGCAGAACTCAGACAAGTTATTTTTGGCATGTGATACAGAAATCGCTGCATCTTTCGCCATCCCTGTAAAAATATAGAAAATGTATAGTATGTAGTAAAAATGCAATAATACAATAATAACAAATCAAATAATTTATAATTTGCTCTCTTTTTATGACACCCTATCTGTTCCTTGAGGCTGCCTCCTGCTTCCATCTAATGGTAAGACTAGCCCTGATCAAGCCCCTTAAAGACTTGAGCTGCTCTGAATCCTCTGTTGTAAGAAAGGCGAAATGTTAGAGAAAACAAAACAGAATATTTGGGTAGTTCAAAAACTACTGGTTCTTATTTACCCAGGGTGTATTAATGATTGATGAAATGGAAGGAGGAGGAAAACTGTCTTCCTTTGTGCAAAGAGGAGATCTATTTAATGTGCATATAGATTTGTACCAGCATTTGGGGAGATAACAGTAATATGTTGGGTACTATTTTGCTTTGTATTGGAGAAACTCCTTTCAAGTTTGGAAAATTCACAGCAATCACAATCTTACTTTCCATTTATTTTTTATGCCCAACAGGATATTGCTAATAGCCACCTGGGATAGGAGATGATGCCTTCCTTCCATACTCAATGCACTGCTTTGGAAGTAGGGTGATTCAAAATAATGCCATTTGTACCATGATGAAATCACTTAATGGCCTTGAGCAAGCTACTGAGTTGGATCCAAATGTAGTCACACCAAGAGAAATACCACTGAAATCAATGGGACTTAGTCCTGAATCATCCATAAATATGAAAAGTGGTGATACTGACCATTCAGATATTGTATCCAAAGAATTTTGAGTGGACTACAACTCTGGAGACCAGGGTTTGTTTCCTCGCTTGCCCATGGAAACACACTGAACAACCTTGGGTGCGTCACACACTCAGAGCCCCCACAAAACCCCATGATAGGTCACCATAAATTGGAAATGACTTGAAGGCATACAACAACAACCAAAGAGCTTTATTCATGTTGAGCACCAGTTTTTGAGAAGTATAGAATCTCATGTAACCTTTGCCTAAGGCTCAGCAAGGAATAGACCTCTCTTGTACCACGTAAATGCTACTGGGGTACACTGTCTGAATTGTGACTGCTACTCAGGTATTCAGTTTCTGAACATGGATGCTCTATTTAATTATCATAGCTGATAGCTCTTGATGGATAGACATGGCCTCCATGAATCTATCTAATCTTTTTTCAAAGACACCTAAACCCATGCCAATAGTTGTGGTGCCCAGATGTATTAAGTTGCTACCAGGCATCATCATGATGTCCACACCATCCAGTTGTCCCAATTTAGCAGTTACTGATTAATGCTCTGTCTAAAGTCCCCCAGTTTCTCACTCCACTACCCGCTTTCCTCCTTTGTCATCAGCTTACTTGAGTTGCTCAGTTCAAAGTACAAAAGTATATTGCATTGAATTAACTCAGCAGGAAGGAGGGCAGAGGAAGGCATGGAATCTTCCTCTTCCCAGTAGACTGAGGGTCTTTCTGCACTACACTGTTATAGTGCTATTATTCCACTTTCAACATCCTATGAAATCCTGGGGTTTACAGTTTATGGAGGGGCTTTTAGAATTCTCAGCCAGAGAGCTCTTTGGCCTCCATAAACTGCAAACTCCAGAATTCCACAGGATGTTGAAAGTGGAATAATAGCACTATAATAGGGTAGTGTGAAAAGGCCTTATGGTAAAAGGAAATGACTACTTGTGTGTTCTTCCTCATTAGTAACTTTTGTCATAATGACCACACTCTGATTTGCTTGATCACAGCTGTTCTGGTTTTCATCTGTGAAATGTTCAAGAATATGGACTTCCTCCTATTCATAAATCAGCCCCAGGGGAATCTATGACCACTTCCGCACTACACTGTTATAGTGCTATTATTCCACTTTCAACATCCTATGGAATTCTGGGGTTTGTAGTTTCCTGAGGCCAAAGAGCTCTCTGGCTGAGAATTCTAAAGGCCTCTTCCTAAATTGCAAATCGCACAGTTCCATAGGCGATTGAAAGTGGAATAAGAGCACTATAACAGTGTAGTGCGGAAATGGCCTAAGTGTTACAGAAGATGTTCTGATCTTCAGAATGTATGGTGTATGCATTTCATTTTATACAAATTGGGAAGCTCAAGAGTAGCCCGATTGAGCCTCGCCATTAACTAAACTATAAAAGCACAAATCGACAAGAGCACAGATAATGTATTGTGAGAGGCCTGAGGGAGAGGTTTTATTCAGCAAGGAAAATAAAGAACTAATTTCTTGTTAAGGTTTGTATCTGAGTGCACAAACCACTGGCTTCCAAGAGGGGAGAAATACATCCTGTGTATCCATTGAATAACAGGGTCATTGTTCAGCATTGAATACGTGAATGTCTAGTACACATACCTTTCAATGCACCCACAATAAGATGTGGAACTCTGCCCTTTCAAAGATATGGAGGAAAAATGGCATATTGTGAAAGCCACATGCACACCAACAAGAGCCAGTGAAGTGGAAAACTCAATGACATGAAAGCGACATCTCCCAAACAATGATTACTGGGCATTTTATGTCTGTCAGCATTGCAGAAGCCATCGCAGGGATACAGAATAAGAGAGTGATATAAATAATGTGAACTTGGCTACTTGAAAATGTTTATAGCAGCCTTTTTCAGCACTGCGTCCTCCACATTCACTGGGTTACAACTCCAGGCTGGACATGCTTTTCTGCTTCCTATGAACACAAATGGATGGCTGCTGGGGCAAGATGGACCCTCCAGGAGGTTTCCTCCGGCCTATGCTGTGTTCCCTTAAGATCTGGCCTTTCAGGTTGCTCTGTGTGTTTGGACTGCAGTCTGATGTGTGATTGTCCTGACTTTTTGACCAGTCTGCTACAGACCTCTGAATCTATGTACCTGTGTTATTTAGCTCGTTTCCTCTGGATACCTTTAGGTTTATTTGTTGCTGTTGTTGTTAGCTGCTGTCAAGTTGACTTCACCTTATGGTGACCTATGAATGAGGGGCTTGCAAGTCATTCTGTGACAGCCCTGCTCAGATCCTGCAAATTGAGGGCTGTGGCGTCCTTGATTAAGTCTACTCACTTGTAATGCAATCTTCTTCTTTTCCTACTGCCTTATACCTTACCCAGAATGATTATCTTGTCCAGTGAGTTGTGTCATCTCATAATATATCCCAAAAATGGCAGTCTCTGTTTGGTCATCTTGGCTCTTAGGGAGAATTCAGGCTTGATTCGCTCTGCAACCCATTTATTTATCTTTTTAACAGTCCAGGTAGAACTCTCCCTCAGCATCACGTTTCAAAGGAGTTGATTTTCTTCCTATCTGCTTTCTTCACTGTTCAGCTTTCACAACTGTACATGGAAATACAATGGCATGAGCAATATTTTGCTCTTTGAGAAGTGATGGCTGGATTGGGTAGGGTGAATCCTAGTCATGGGTGAAAAAATGACTGATTCATTAAGCCTGTGAATATTGTCCCAGTTTGTATAGTTTATTTTGATGGGAAAATATGAACTATTATTTATCAGTGGTAAATATGTTTTCCTTATTCTTTCAGTAATTTCTTGTTCTCATGTTGATACAGACTAGAGAGAATTAAGGTGGAAAATTGCTTGTTTTATAAATAGTGAGAAATTGCTTATTCTACAATTATAAATTTGTACACACAGAAATACATACTGAAATAGTAATTTTCCTTTGTGTTTTTTTTTCAAAAAGAAAAAAGAAATGCATAGTTTCTAAAAATTAGTATGTTAAAGGTCATTTCATTATTGAATTTAAGTCAGAATTCATGCTCCTCCTCTTCTCCACACTGAGCTATTGTCGTTTAAGTACAGCCTTCACCAGCTGTGACCAGTAAAACCAATGGTGGGGAATTATTTTTATTTTATTTATTTATTTATTATTTATTTACTTGTATCCCGCCTCTCCATATGGATTGAGGCGGCAAACAACTTACAAATAGCATGTATTTCGAAACATTTCTATACATGCCCCCAACAAGCTGGGTACTCATTTTACCGACCTGCGAAAGGATGGAAGGCTGAGTCAACCTTGGAGCCCGGCAGGATCGAACTCACAACCTTGTGGCTTGCGGTACTGGCATTGCAGTACTGGCATTTAACCACTGCGCCACCAGAAACATCTGGATTGCAACCCAGTCCCCGTCCCTACTCTAGATCAGAGCTTGAAGAGTTAATTTTGCATCACAGATCCTATAATCTCCTACCCAGTATTGTGGTCATGCTGGTTGGGGATTCTGGGAATTGTAGCCTCCAAAACAGCCTTCTCAAACGCTGAGCTAGATGCTGATATATATTTGTTTTTCTGTTTGAATAGGAACGTAAAGTACTGAACAATACATTGCAGTACACTTTCTTGTCTCACGTCTGTTCCAAAAGTACCAAGGTATAATAATATATGGGGGGGAACCCTCCAGCTAAACAATGGTGGTTACATCAAAGTGAAGATCAAAGGGGAAGTGGAAGGCCTGGCATGGTAATCATTTGAATCAATCCCCTGGATTCTAACTGTTCTTGAATGCATGGGTTCACTCACTGACATATGCTTAGTACAAGTGAGCACAGTACAAAGCTGGGGAAAATATCCCCACTCATTTGCTCCTGTCAAGACTGGCTGTTTGCTGATAATTAACTTTGCCACTTTCAAGCAGGCTATCCTGTTAAACACAGTGCCCACTCATTAATCAAAGAGACATAAAATTGTGCAAACATTTTATCTAATTGATTTCTTTATTTTTCCCTACTTCAATTACTCATGAATTAGATGCTGGCCTTCACACACATTCACATTGATGAGAGAGTCGTTTTTACTAGTGCTGAAATGGTTGGAGGCTAAGTGAAAGATAAAGCAAAGACACAGATAAGGTAGAAGCCTTCTGAGGGCTGGCCCTACCATTAGGTAGAACGATGCACCTGCCTTAGGTGGCAGATATTTGGCATCATGAAAGGGCAGCAAATGATTAGTTTAGCCAGCAATGGGATTTTCTTCCCTAGCAGCCAAAATTACTTGGCTGGCTTTGGATATTATGTCTTTTGACCCGAGTATACAGGGGAATGCTATCTTTTTTTTTTTGTACCTCAGGCAGCAAAATGTCTTAGAATTGCCCTCACTTTCCTACATGATTGGTACTCATCTCTCAGTAGTGGTTCATCAGTTACGGGAAAGTAAGACTGTGCTAGTTTTTTAAAAAACCTAGCCCTCTCCAGACCATAAGAACTCAACATAACTTTCCCGACCTTTTTCCTCCTTTTTTTTTTAATTTTTTTTTATTTACATTCAAAAAGATCTTAGTTAATCCGGTAATGTTGCAGTGTAACCAAAGCAGGAAAATAAAAACAAAAAAGGATAAAAAAAACCCCCCCACATTAGTTATACATTTCCATAAAAACTGACCAAATGTCCAAATATAAGCCCATTTGTAAATTTCATCTAACATTCATCAAATGTTGCACACTTTGTTAGATCTTCTATCCATTAGGTAACAGGTGGAAGAAAATTATCTTTCCCATAACAAAGTATCAACCTTTTAGCAGTCAAAAGGGCATGAAAAATCTACTGCCGCTGGCCATTTGTTAATTTCCAAGAAAAAAAGTAAATAACTCAAAGAAACTGCACATCCCTGAATACTGAGGAACTTTCCAAAACCAAATTCATTCATGTGATTACTTCTTCTCAAAATGTAGCTACTATGGGACAACTCCAAAATATTAAGGAAGCACTAGCAATATTACATCTTCAACAATTTGCTGTTTTAGAAAGCCTTTCTTGAATAGATGTGGCAACCAACATATCCAAAAAAGCAATTTCTACTTTATAAGACATAACCATTTCCTCCCTACACTGTTGTAGTGCTATTATTTCATTTTCAACTTCCTATAGAATCCTGGGGTTTGCAGGTTAGGGACGGTCATTTAGAATTCTCAGCCAGAGAGCTCTTTGGCCTCAATAAACTACAAACCCCAGAATCACAGGATTTGAAAGTGGAATAATAGCACAGTGCAGGGCAGAAATGGCCACAATTGGAGATCTATAGCCATACTACTTAAAATCAATGGTCATTGATTTTTCAGAATCGGATATCCCAGTTCTCTATTCTCTGTCCATTTGAAATAGAAGTTGCAGAAATGGAGACTCTAAGGCTGACCATAGTGGATTACTTACTTTAAGTGGATATATCCAAAAATTAATGCATGATAACAGGTATTCCCAGTGGTACATAAGAAGATTTGGAGGGCCAAATCCTCTGTCTTTGATAGGAATTTACATCCTTTTCATTTAAAGTCTAGGAGGAGATGCGTTCTCAAAAAAATCTCCTAAACAATACATTTAACTTTTGAAAATATTTGCAAGGTGCAGGTAGAGAAATTCAATGAATAACACAAACAGTTATAGGTACAGCATTCATTTAATCATGTTTACCTTACCCCACAGACTCATCTTTAAACCCAACCATGTCTCTAAATCTTGTTCACTATCTTTTATCAGTTTACTTGTACTACGATTAGTAATCTCAGATAAGTCCCCAAGGATAATTATACTCAAATACGTAATAGAATTTGAGCAATATTGGATTTGCCGTGCTTTAAACATGTTCAGAGTTTGTCTTGTCTCCCACTGGCACTATTTCTGACCTGAATCAGTTAACCGAGTACTGGAAACTTTCCTGACCTGCAGTTATAGGATAGTGAGGCTATACCTACTTAACCTCTTCATGTCAGATGGTATTAGGTACATTAAAACTAAGCTAGTAAAAAGGAGTTGCCAAGAACTGGGTAGCTGGCACTCGGACATCCAGCAAGTTACCTAACGAAACTCTCCTTGAGATGGATAAATAATAGATGGGACAATATCCTACTCTGCTATTATTTTTTGTACTGTTCAAAGTCATTGAAGGAAAGCTACTAGAAAAAGTGGCAACCCTAATTCGTATTTCAGTCTTAACTTTCTCACAGGCTTTGTTGTGCATCTAAAACTGGATAACCCTGTAAATATTCTTCGAGTTAGATAGGCCCACTCAATTCTCAGGGGAGGGAGAGGCCCTTAAGACACATTAACAATGTCGAGTGTAACATAGTGAAACACCAATGGCATTGTTCCATATGTATAGCTTGTTTAAATTGCTAGGCACTTTTCAATATTAAAATGTTCCTGAAGTGTTTGATTCCCACACATTCCCACACTTGTTGCAAAAGACTTTTTTTTGTCAGAGATTCTTCTCAGCCCCCATTTATATTGTTTCTAAAGTTCCTTTTGGGAACTATATTTTATCATTTTATTGCCAGTCTATCTCGATGAAAGTGTTTACATATGCTTTAACATTAAACTTTTTTTGACCTTTGTCTAATCCCCAGAGTCTGCAGTTTTTGAAGGCTAATGATGAATTGAAATATCTGTTTTCAGTGCTCTTTATCCATGAAGGATATCACAGTTGGAATCTTCTGTGACGTCAGGAGAGGAGTTACAAAGTCAGACTTCTGAGAACAGGACTTCTGCATCACTGTAAAGGCTGCTATGGAAGTAAGCAGAGGGCATAAATGGGAACACAGTCCATTTCAACGGTGGGGAATCCCATCTACCACACCTGGCATGGCCAGTGGTAAATGACTGTGGTAGTTGTAGCCCAAAGCATGTGGAGGGCTAATGTACACCTGCCTTAGCCTCTGTCCTTGTTTACAGTGTCCACGCTGAGGATATCGTATGTCTGGGATGGAAAATATACAGCCCTCCTGATATTATTTTACTCCATTCCTCATGAACCCCTACCAGCCTGAACATTGTTGGTGGATCGTGCGTATAGCAGTTCATCAGCACTGAAGAGGCACAGTTCCTCTTGCCATATAGGGAAATTGTGGTCTTCCAGATGTTGTTAGAGTACCCTCCAATATTTCAAATATGAAAAGAGGGCCACATGTGGCTAGGCCACATCAGAGTGTGGTCAAAAGAGTATGGCCAGGCAACAAGAGGGAAAAAGTTACCAGCATTTTAAACAGAGAAACCCTGAAATTTATGTACTGAGTTTAGTAAGGCAGGTCTCCCTTCTCTTCTTTCCTTCCTGCTGAGTCAACTGTGCAGACTATTTCTGCACTTTCAAATTCAGTTTACAGCAACTGAAGTAGACTTGAGGATGAAGGGGGAAAGTGGGAGAAGTAGAGAGAAACTGGGATACTTAAAAAGCAGCTGAGAAAGGGACTAATTAGGGTTGTCCTGGACAAACCAGGACAGTTAGAAACCATGTGGTGGAATCCATTAGCCCAGCCCACATAACCAACTGTGCAGGATGTTTGATACCACAATTCAAATACTATCTGACAGGCCAGAAAATCCTCACCTCAACCACATGAGTGGCTCCTTTGCTTGCATCTCTCCCGTGCTGTTGTTTAGGGAAGAGGACAAGAAAAGAGTGATGGGCTATATAAGCCAGAGGTGAGCAAAATGTGGCACTGGGGCTATATGTAGGCCATTTCTGCACTAGACTGTTATAGTGCTATTATTCAACTTTCAACATCCTATGGAACCCTGGGGTTTGCAGTTTAGGAGGGGTCTTTGAGTCCCTTCCCTAAACTGCAAACCCCAGGTCCATAGGATGTTGAAAGTGGAATAATAGCACTATAATTGTCTAGTGTAGAAATGGTCCTAGACCCCAAGGCTGCCTTGGGGGACTTTGACTCCTTCAGACTCCCAGAACCCCTTTTTGTGGCCAAAGAGAGGTGGATTTCCACTCCTGTAAGCCCCTGGGAGCAGGAACGCACCTTTTAAATGGGCTGCTGTTTCCCCAGCACTGTTTAACATAAAAAATTCTAATTTTCCTAACCAGTGGCCTTCTATCCACTTCTAGAGTTTTGTTTATTTGCTGTTTTGTTTATTTCTGTCAGGGGCAGAAAAATGCCTCCAGAGCACGGCAGTTGCTCAGCTCTGAATTCAAGGAATAGGAGCATCATTCTTCAGTGAATTTGGTCACCCTAAAAACCAACAGAGTTCTTCATGTAGAACTTACATTATAATATTCATAGAATAATCACAGTATGCAATTTTTAAGAAACCAAAATGTTGTTATTATGGTGTGGGTATGTTCCCTGCATAGCTGAATGGAATGCCTGTAATTTACCTTGTTGATCCTGATTATGCTTTCCTGTTTTTGAGGAATCTGTCTTGATTACCGGATTTTGAAAAATACCACAGCTTCCCAGAGGCTTTTCTGTCTCAAAATTAGTAGGTTAATGGCTGCATGAATTACACTGCTGTCAGTATAGTAAACAGTATGCTCATTAGCAAGCATTGTGACAGCCGAGCAACACTCACTGCAGAGATTTAGCTTATAATTATGCACTATTCAATCATGTGGCTTATAGTGACCTAAATTCCTGCATTTAGCAGTCACATATATTACCTTAATTATGTCCACGAGACAATTGGAATTGTAAGTCTTGCTTATAGATTTAATCATTTGGAATTGTGCACTGTAATATAGATGTCGTTTTAAAATATCTATATGAAATCAGTGATTACGAGACCAAATTGAATATTCATGAAAAACCTCAGGTTGTCAGCACTAGAAAAGGATGCCTTTTTATTTATGAACAATACAGCTACCAACCTGGCAATGGCTGTATAAAAGGTATCTCCTATAGATTTCTAGGAACTGAATTCATTGTCTTTAGGCCAATTCACATAGGTCATTCCCCAACACAGTTGTAATGTCTGGCCCTATTCTGACTATGTGAGTTCACTTGACTATGTGAGTTGGGATGTAATTCTTTACTAATTTTCTTCTCAAAGGAAGCAATTAGTAATTTTATCAGTTATCTTTCTGCTGCAAGAAAGTCTTCAAAAGACACACAATTTTCAATATTTATTTGCAATTCAGCACTCATTCTGTGTCAAAAAAGCCACTTTCTGCACAAATCAACCATTTGTGAATTTTCTGTAGAATATGTCGCCAATTTCAGAATATTCTCCAGAAGAAACTGTCTAGAAATATTATTTTCCAGGCAAGAAATTTCATTTTCTATGCAGAAAAAGCATATTACTGTGCAAATGAATAATGTGTGAATGTGTCATGAAGATTCTTGTCAGTCGGAGATCCTCCTCATTACAGTTTGTCAATAGTCAAAAACCACATTTTTCAAACATTTTTGAATATTTTTGAATTCTTTTTCTATCCTTATATATGAAGGCTCAAAGCTTTAAGGTTAACAAAAAGCTGCTCTGAGTACCAGCTCCTACTGCTCCAGTTACCTACCTTGAAGGACTTAGTAGCAAAGCTTGAAGTGGAGATGGACAGAATGTTCAAAAATATTTGAAAAATGACTGAAAACTTTTTTATTTGGTGTGTGTGAGAGAGAGAGAGAAAGAGAGAGAGAGATTCTGATCAGAAGAATGCTGGAGTGATAACAAACTTTATGAGTCTAGTTTTATTCTATGCAAAATTTGAACATAGCTGTTTTGTGCAGAAAATAGCATTTTATGTCAGGAAACAGTATTTTTCTGTGCAGACACTAGTATATCTGTACAGCAACATTATTTTCCACACAGAAAATGCTATCCTACACAGAAAGTGCCATATTTGGGGACTCACTCTAAGCAAACTTCATACTTGGTTGTTTTGCATAGAAACTAGTATTTTTCTGTGCAGGAGACATCGTATTATTTTCTATGCAGAAAATGCTGTTTCCTGCACCCAGGATGAACTTTTCTGCACAAAACAATCATGTGTGAAGTTTTGCACAGAATAAGTCTTGAATTGCAAATAATCTTCAGAAACTGCTAGAGTTCTTAAAGACACAAAGCTACCAGAATGAGTCCATTTGACAAGAAAAATTAGCAAAGTACTACATCCCTGCCTGAAGAGATACTGTATTCATGTGTACTTACAAATGATCCTTTATAAAGCAGAGATCTATGAAGTGAATGGTCCAAGTTCTGCTGGCTTCATGTGATTCTAGCCATATTCAAGAACAGAACACTTTTCAGAAGTTTCCTCTCAATGTTCTTATTATGCCTCTCACTTTCACTGTTGTTGTCATCATATCATTATCGTCATCATTATCACACCACATTATCTGATGATAATGATTCCTAGATTCTTGGATAAAATCAGAACTCATTGATTGTCCAAAACTTCTATCAGATGTCAACTGCAAAATTGTGATGATGATGATGATGATGATGATGATGATGATGATGATGATGATGGAGAAAAATAGTATTTGTGTTGTCATGTGTAGAAGTGGGGTAGCAGTGAGTATACCTGGTGTCATCAACCAATGTCTTTAAATTCAGTTATTAGTCCCAACAAGAGTAGATTTACTGCAGCCAATTCAGTTATTAGTCCCAACAAGAGTAGATTTACTGCAGCCAATCAGAACTAGGTTGGCTGCAGTTACCCAGAGGACCTTTTCTTCTGTCGCTCCTAAGTTATGGAATGGCCTGCCGGAGGAGACCCGGCACATTACCAGTCTTGACTGCTTTAAAAAAGCAGTCAAGACGGTTTCTTCCGACAGGCCTTCCCAGATTAGTGTTCCACCGCCTCTCATCATTTGTCTTTTTGTGTTAATCTTGTTTTTAATTTGTTTTAATAACTAAGGTGTTTTAGGGGGATAGACGGGTTGGTGGGTGGGGAGGATGGGGTGCATTTTAATGTTCTAATGTATTTGTATATTTTGTAATGCCGCCTCGATCCACTGGGAGAGGCGGGATAGAAATAAATTTTATTATTATTATTATTATTAGATGCACTGAAGAAGAAGCTCTGTTTGGGTGTTCAGCTACATCAGAGCTTTCCAAACATTTCGCAACACAGTAATTCAGTTTTACTAGCAAACTAGAAGTTGAACTAACTCCTCATTAGAGATACAGACACATACACATACATAAATTGTAATAACAAAATGTATGGGGACACACCTACAGATAGTGCAGCCTTTCGTCACGCAGCCACACATAACTTTTCACTTTCATTTCCACTGTTTCAACCCCATTATGCATAATGCATACAGATCTTAGTCCAATTGCTATTCCCAACAAGAGTAAACTCATGAAATCAAAGGGAACCTTCATGCAAGTCCCATGGATTTGAAATATCTCCTCTAGTTTACTCACAGCTGAACTGTCCCATCTTCACACATGCCATCTCTCTTTTGAATCTACCAAATGTTGTGAGCCAAACTGCTGCGTGTGGGATTTCTTTTACACCATTGCCAATTAGCTTAATGGGTAGCAGATGAAATTATTAAAAGCTAACATTTAAATGCACACAGATTTATTGGAATAAATGGACTTCTTTCCCATGTTGAATATGGGCCCAGAATCACATTGTCATTTGTCATCCAGCTGTTCAGTTCTTTGTCACAGGCAGTTGGGCCAAAAATATTTAATGTCTTATTGGCAAATTTGTAGCTTTGGGACTATATTTGGATAGAAATAAATTATCGCAACTTTCACTTACATTCCAGTTCAAAAATTTCATATTATGCCTCAAAAGCACAACTCTGTGCTGTAATGATGCTACAGTGCCTATGATGTGCCAAAAAGTGTGTGTGTGTGGGGGCTCTAAAACAGAGTTATAGCCTATGCTTTTCTAGAGTGTATATCTATCATTCCCAAACAGGAATATGACTTCTCCTTTCCCATTCCATGACTCATGCCAACTTCTCCATTCCTCATGCAGATGCTTATATAAAAATGGCTACTGTACCTTCACAAACACACATATACTGGATTGACATAAATATGGTGAATGCTTTCATGAATATAGATTATGGACATGTTTACCCTTTTGGATTCATATAGACAAACATTTTATTCAAACAGTAATCACAAAGATGGGTTAGCAAGAAGTAATGTACTGGCCACAATAATGGTTACAATAAGTGCTAGGCACTCAGTTTGGACACACAATTCTTACAGATATGAAGATGAATGTAAGCACTAGCTCTTGTAAAGAGCCTGCCTTGATGTCTTAGAGATTGATGATCAATATTTAGAAATCAGAAAACTGTAGATTCTTGTCTTACATAGTTGAGTGTAAATAATACAGTTGAGATAGCTGTAGCCAGAACAAGAGCATTTAAAATTGTTTAAGAGGACTGAGGGGGTGGCAAAATATTACTTATTGCTCTTAATGCTCAGTTTAATGCATGTGCATGCATTAAAATGGCACGACTGAGAAGCAAGAAAGAGGTATCTGTATGCCTGTGCTAGTGCCAAGATTTGCATTAGTAAAACCAGCAACAACACTGAAAGACTCCCTTCCTCCCAGAAAATGAAGACAAAGGTGAATCATGGCTGCATCACTTATACATGGGAGAGATGAGAAGGAAGGAACATACAATGCATGCAGGTGAAGTGACGGAAGAAGTCACACTTATAGTATGACCGCTGATCTATATGGGCAGGGTAGAGATGCTGGTGAAATCCACCACAGAATCTACTGGTACTGAATTCTTTCCATTCCATAAAGACAGCCTTCTTGCAATGCCAACCTGCCTTGTCTCAATGGAAATTCTGCCCAATTGGAAAGGATCTGGTGCCTCTGAAATTTACAGAGGCATATTGTTGTTGTTGCTGCTGCTGCTCTGTGCCTTCAAGTCATTTCTGATTTATGGTGACCCTAAGGTGGACCTATCACAAGTTTTCTTGGCTGTATTTGTACAGAGGGGGTTTGCCATTGCCACTCTCTGAGACTGAGAGTGTGTGATTTGCCCAAGGTCACCTAGTAGGTTTTCATGGCTGAGTGGGGATTCAAACTCTGATCTCCAAAGCCATAGTCTAACACACAAACCATTACACCAGGCTGGCTCTCATTTGTGCATATACTTGGAATAAGTGGCTTTGTATCAGCATGTCTTGTATTAAAACATGGGGGTGAATTGGGAAAGAGTGCTTTGCGGATGATGGAGCCAATCAAGGAACCTGACTGACTGAAATGTATATGGGGTAAATTATGTCTATTTGTAAGCAATAGTGCAAGGAAGAGAAAACTAGAGGGAGCTAGAAGTGGTGTGGAAAAGAGAAAAAGAAAGCAGAGTGTAGGCCAGCAAGAAGAAGGAGTTAAATGAGGACAGGAGACATGCAAAACAGGAAGCAAGGTGGGGTATGCAACAGAATGCGGCACAACATTTTGTAGGAACAGGGCACACCTTTGATTTTCTAATTTCCAAACCAAGCATTATCTTCATGATACTCAGTCTGCTCTGCTGTTGTGGAGGAAGTCAAACCAGTACAGCTGATTTTTTTTATTATTTACTTTTATGTTCTGCTTTTCATGGCACGCAACTCTCTACTGTTCTGTACATTTTTGATTGCAGAGCATCAAAAACTGATAAGGACACTTGTCTGTGTTTAATGATTTGATAATAAACAAAGGCAAGTGTTCTTATAAAATTTGGTAAGGGCAGAGTGTGACTTCCACCTTTCCCCCAATTGTTTGTTTGCCATTCAAAAGTTGTCCTTGCAAACTATTAAGAAGGAAATTATATAACTTAATTCTGTGGCTGAATTCCAAAGCAGAATTCCTTTCATGAAATTCTTTACACTCTTCCTATCTCAAACACCCTCTGAGGTTTTAACTGTGATTTTCATTCCTTGCTCAGCAGTTATGTAATGTTGCTTTTTGCATTTCAGCACTCAACATTTTATGCTGTTCAAACAATACTTTCTAGCAGAATAGATTTTAAAGTGGTATATTGAATCCAGTTTACAAGCAGCACACAAAACATGCTTCAGAACACAAATTAGGCATTCTAAATTTGTTGGGGCTTAAAAATAAGTCTTTAGGAATAAATAATGAGGACTGGTTTGTACATTATTCTTTTTTGTGTACACCAAGATAATTCTACCGTACATACAAGAAAGCCATGATTGGTTGCCATTCCTTATTGAGTACACAGTATATAGAAATCTCTGGTTTGCTTCTACGTAGTGTGCAAACTGGTTCTTTGAACTGAAGCGTGGTTCTACTTATATGTCAGAAATCATGGCATTATGCTAGCACAGCAGAAACAACTCATCTTTTCCAGTATCATACAGGTATTGTAAGACATGCTCCAGGCAGACTGACATGGGCACTAGGTCTTGGATTTTCTTTTTTATGTGGGTTGCAGTTATCATTCAGAAGATTTAGAGGAGACATTGACATCTTTCAGTTTTTCAGGTTCTTTTTCTCACTCCATTCTTCAGTACACACGGTCTGATCACTATGTGAGGATGGGGAGGAGAAAGTCCACATGAAAATCTGAACCCATTTTTGTTTGCACTTTACCTGTTTGCCTGATGTTCATTTTCCAAGCAGTTTCTTTAATTTGCACACTTCTCTACTGCATAACAAATAGTCTATGGCTATTAGTTAATCCCACGATTAGCCACAAACTAGAGTAGACCGACTGAATCAGAGGGAACTTACATTAGATCCACTTATGTTACAATGATTCTACAGTTGGAATTAACAATTGGATCAAGCTTATCACACAGGACCTATAAGTATGCCAAGATGTGGTACTATAGAATGCAGAAGCAATTTCCATCCAATTTCATTTATCTGTACAATTGGTTCCACTTCAGTTGCCTGCCTACCTGCCTGCCTGCCTGCCTTGCTTCTTTCCTTCCTTCCTTCCTTCCTTCCTTCCTTCCTTCCTTCCTTCCTTCCTTCCTTCCTTCCTTCTTTCTTTCTTTCTTTCTTTCTTTCTTTCTTTCTTTCTTTTCTTTTGCTGCTGCTGTAATTTCCAGTTATGGTAACTCTAAGGCAAACCTGTCACAGGGTTTTCTAGGGTTGAGAGTGTGTAATGCACCCAAGGTTACCTGGTGCAGGGAATCAAATCCTGGTCTATCCACAGTCATAGGCCAACACTTTAAATCAGTACATCATGCTCTTTGGCAGCCTATAAATTTTCTCTTTTACCATTTGCTAAAGATTTCATCTTTACTCCATGTTGGTAAGCCACAAAACAAGAATTGCAGACAGTGTTTGACCTGGCTTCTAACAACAAAGATCTAAGCCACCAAAATTATTTTAAAAAATAACTGTGGGTTAAGGTACCTTTTCTTTGGTTTTAGAAGAAGAAAATATAAGAACTATGCAAATGTCATGTTTACATGATGTCTTAGAATCTCTGTCCTAGTAAACTTATTTTCCCAGGGACAATTGGGAAAGATTGATAGTGAGTATAACTTTATCTCATGGGAATGAAATATCCTAGTGTGGCACGGCACATGAGGTAAATACAGGGGGAGGAGTGGAAGGGAAAATGTAGAGGCTCTCATCTTCCACACTTCAAAGTGTACCTTGAGGGCAGTGTTTTCTTCCTCTTTTTCATCTTGAGCAGATGAAGTGTCTGGCAGCAGTTTTATAAGTTGACAGTAGTGTGGAGTTCAGCTCTAAGCCAATTAGAGAAAAGCCCTCATTTCCCCTTCCATACACTAGAGCCTTGAAAATAGCTTCATAATGCCAGACACCCAAATTTAGAATGATCCTCTCTCGCTTTAATTGCTCAGCCTATCATGCACCAAAAAGAGAATCAAGGTAACCGGACAGTTATGAGAGAGTATTATGAGCGAGTATTTCCAGCTGGGCAAATGGAGCTATATATATATAGATAATCATCTAATCAGAGCTAAGTTAAAAAGTGACTGAAAGGATCCTAGTTTGGAAAGGGTTACCTCCAAGGCAGCCAGGGCTCTTTCAAAGCCGCTTGGCAAAGACACTACAGGAGCAGGAGCACTGCCATGTGGGTGGCAGTAGTTTTTCACTGGGGAATGAGGTATGAGGTAACAAACATGTCAGGCCAGATCAGTCTTGCCCACACAAGCCGTCTTGAGAAAGCCTTCACTCATATTATACATTTGCAGGCAAACTCAGACAACTGAGTCAGCCTCCAGACTTTCTGTAAATTGTCTCTCTGTCTCATCCCTCTCTGCATAATGTTATTTGTTTAGGTGCATATGAGCATGAGGAGGTATTGTAAGCCAGCACAGAAAATGGGCTCAGATTTGCTGGTGTTTGAGAAAAATTATTTACAGTGCATTTCTATATATGTTTAGAAGAGCTTGGAAAAATTATTCTCTGGATTGCAACTTCTAGAATTTTCTACTCCACATGAGGACTGGGGGATCTTGGGAGTTGTAGTCCAAAAATGTAACTTTGCACAAGCTCTGGCATTTAGTTCACAGTTGGTCCCATTGTATTCATTCAGACTTAGATCTTAAGGATGCAGCTAAAGTACCGTGTTGTTAGTATTACTTTGTTGTGCTTGAATACTACACATGACAAAAGCTCTCCTCTGCTAATGGAATACTATTTTTTTTAAAAAAAAAATCTTCTTTCTGTAGTCACTGATCAAGAAACATGCTACAGAAGTTGAACACAACACTAGTAAACATCCCAATTATTTTGAAATGGTGAGAAGGATAGGATTGTGAAGGGGAAATCCTATTCATAGAAAAGCTGTTGAGCACTGGGGGAACTTAGATAACATTGGTAGCTTATCGTATAATTGACAGAAGGCAATAATTGTTATATTATAACACAAAAGTCAGAGCTCTTTCTGCATATCATTAATAGCAAGTATGATTTACTAGTCTGGTGCCAACAATCACAAGTACTGTAACTAAATGCAGGAAGAGGCATTTGTCCATTGTACAACCATTTATTTTGCATTTTAGCTGGAAGAGTGGGGATATCTAAATGCTAATTCAAACATGTACACTTTTCACTCAATCAAATGGAGACCTGTAGGTCTGAACAAGCAACTGCAGATCATTAGGCAACATGGGAACGACTTTCACATCACCTGAAAGACCTGGCTGTTATGCTCCAGAAGGGACACAATACAGGTACTTTACCTCCCTTTCTGGTGGCATAGCTGTGTGTAGGGAAAAGGTCATATGGGGATGAATAATACCTACACTTGCTTTGTGCTGTAATCTTCAAAGCTAGATAGAATGGCTGTTCCAATATGACCCTGCTTTTCCAGTGGCATTTAACAAACACATTGGACCAACCAAAGTGATTTTTCACTACAGTTGGTCTGTGAATTTGATTCTTTTGAACATGCATGCAAGAATTATGGCAGAAGCACAGTGCACTCCTTTGAAGAATGCGGTTTCAGATCATAGGCATATCACTTGCAATGCTAAGGCTCCAGGAATATGGCAAAAATAGAGGCCTGGGATGAGTATTTCTTCAAGAAAGTCATAACTTGCTATCTAGAATCCTTGAATGGCAGTAATCCCTACCGTATAACCTTCTGGCCATGAGAGCAGTTTGGCTACAATAATGGCACACCCTTTATTTATAGTCTGATTAGATCAGTTCTTAGCCATATATCCACTTTTAATCAGGTTAGATAAGTTGTTGACTCTGATACCAGATTAGAATGTTGTAAGTCTTCAAACTCATTCAATAGAGGTGTTGATAGATACCCTATTACATAGAAATAGATATCAGAGATACTGCCATATGAGCCGTATATCAAGCTATATCCAGGAAAGAGCATTGCGCAAATTGTTCCTTTAAGTCAATAGAATGCTCCAAAGGGAAAACTTGCATTTAAGGGTTTTCTTTCATCTTCTCTATCAATTCAGGAAGCTTTGGGAGAACAGGATCACAATCCAGTTTTTCTTGGACTGGTCCAATGTAGTTCTGCACATTTGCTTTTGTAGGAAAAAGAAGTCCTAGTTAAAAAGAGGCAGCATGGTAGAGAGAAAGCTAAGCAGACAACTTTTGTGTAATGTAATTGCTGTTAGAGGGATTTCTTTTTTAATCAGTTATATTTTTATTCAGATGAAAGTCCTACATCTGTACCTTTCACTGCTACTTTCCATGATTGTATCAGACTGGGCTGGGCAATTTCAGTGGTCTATGGGCCAATTTTTCTTCACAGGATTTGCCAGGGACTACACCCTGCTTCTGTACGCTGTTGAAATTTGGCAGCAGAATAACAACAGGCTTTTTAGGGGAAAAAGGCAAATCTATCTTGAAACAATTTATGTGGGGGGTACCCACTTTGTGTTAAAGGAAAATTACACTACCAAGCGGCTGCCAGAAGCTCAACTGTGATTTAAGAAATGCATGCTCTCCCATTAGTCTTGTTTCATATCCACCATTTCACATATGAAAAACCAAGGACACGTGGCTAAGGCCCTTTCCACACGGAGGTTAAAAAATGTTGTAGAGCGACCTCTGATGGAGGTCGTCTACACCCTAAAGTGGATTGAGGCAGACTACTTTTGCGTAGTTCCACACCCCAATCCGCGCTAGGGTGACCGGAAGTGGTGACGCCACGTGCTTTTTAAAAAACACTTTTCATGAGGTTTTTAAAAAGCACAGGGTGTGCAGCCGCGTGCAGCCCTGTCGCAGCGCCCGGTGTAGATTTGCAGGTGCGCGCAAGGGTGTGCCTGCAGACCTGCCAGGGGGAGGGCTTTCCAGCTGGCGAGCTTCTCCGGTTGATGGAGAGCCTCCGCCAGCTGCAAGCCACCATTTTGGACGCCACAGGACGCCAACGAGTGTGGAGCAGCGAAAACGCGCTGCTCCACGTGGCGACTGACTTACCCAGTTTCAGGTAAACTCCGTTTTAGTGTGTTTTCACCTGTTTCTTTCTCCGCATGTGGAAAGGACCTTAGAATCATCTGAGTGTGGTCAAGAGAGCAAAAGTTAATGAGAAAGAACAGACAAACTTGCCTTTGCCTGAGCCTATTGGAAAGGGAAGGTTTTGCCGCCTACTCTCCTCTGCCCCCTACTTAATTAGTTGAGTGCTAACTACTTTTGCACTTTGAACTTGGCTTGCAGCAACTGAAGTAAGCTGAAGACAAAGGATAGTGGGAGGAGAGGGAACCTGGGGCATTTTAAAAGCAGCTGAAAAAGAAAAATAGAATGGCATTGGATTAATCAGGGCTGTTCCTACCCTATCAGGAAAGTTGGAAAGTATGTTGCTTTGGAGTGAAAAAATGTAGGATTAAAAACCCTGGATTTTTTCAACATGCCACTGAATCCAGCAGTATAGGGTCAGCATAAGTATATGGAGAGGGCATAGACCCCTCCACATAGACCTTGTATTGTCTACCCTTGTTGTAGGATAGCCACAGCTTTTCTCCTTTATTCTGTTGCAAACAGCACCTATATAATTTCACCAATATAGGGTATGAGAACAGATTAGAACTTTAAACGTTCTGATTCTTCATATTTGCTGCTATCCACATCCACTCACTTACACACATACACACACAAAAAGAGCGAGCGAGCAAAACGTGAAGGAATGATTTCCATTCTGCTGTGACATTTTATTTCAAAGGATGAGAGATGTCAGGCAATGATCAGTGCGGACCAAAGGTATGCCTGAGGACAAGGACAAGATGTCAGCCCATCCCAGCCCACATTCAGTAGCTGACAAACCCAGTAACTGAATCATACTTTACTATGTACAGTGGGATATTCTCTCTATCACACCCTAAGCAAGCTTAAGGCATCCAGGACAAATTTTAGATGGCAATGTCAGTTCTTTCCTCCAAGAGAGAGGAAAGAACAATAGACAGTAGGTTGCCGCTGCTGCACCACTGCCCTTGCACAATATGCCACCTTAGGCAGTCATTGCGTTCTGACTAATGGTAGGGCCAGCCCTCACAAAATACTGCATTATGTTAGTGAAAGGGTCCTAAAGTTACTTGTTTTCTAGGTTAGTTCTCAGAAATGGCCAGCATGTTTTCCTCTTCAATGGAAACAAACAAGTTAAACTTATTTATTACCGCAACAGACTGTGATGCCCTCTATACAATCAAATTGACAGCCTGAAACAGACACATATTTATATTCAGGCTGAACCACCTGAATTATTATTATGGATTTTTAGGTATTTTATTATCTGGCCTTAAACATTTATACTTTATACATTTTCACTTGGCTGTTTCCTTTTGAGTGGGGGAGAAAAGGAATGTGTCTTCATTTCACTTTTCACAGACTCTTCACTTTATACACACATTCACACTAAATAACTCATTAGCATTAAACAGATTAGCATAACGAATCCAAAGCTGACTCATTTTCTCACTTATTTTCAGCAGAAGCATCTGAAGCCACTGGATCACCCATGAGTTATAGGTTCCTCTGTTACAATATATTAACTTCTGAATGAGAGAGATGAAAATGGTCCAAGCTAAAGGTAACCATCCCATACTTATGGCAGTCATTATGGGCATTTCTGTGGCTTTTTTTCTTCAAAAATACTCAAGGAAACAAGTGGGCAGTGATAGAATTGAATTATTTCAGACACAGGACTAAAGGGACACAGGACTACTTACATTATAAAGTACAAAATTAACATTTTAACTCCCCCATCATTCCATGTACCTTCAACAAACACCCCTTAACCCTGTTTGCCAACACCTGATAAACAACCAAAAGAAATACTCTGAGTGCAGTTTTGCATTTGAAACTCACTTAATTGATAACCCCATCATGACTATGGGAATAAAATAAAATTTGCTTCTAAACATGCTAAAAATGTTTTTGGGAGGAGAGGAATAATACATTATTAGCATTGTGATCCGCCAGAAGTCTTAAGGGCTACCTGTAATCTTTCTACACTGACTAGTTCTGCAGAGCTTTGGCTTCTTAGACCTTTGCTGTTTTTCCTAATAGAGACCAGCTCCAAGGAATTTCATGCCACCTGCAAGCTGTTGATAGGTGTGAGTGCTTTAGTAAACTGGCCATCAAGCATGGCACAAACACATGGCCTCACCTTTCCTTGCTGTTAAACTTGTTGTGTAAACCAGCCAGTTTGTTCATCCTCCATAGAGAAGACTAAATGTTCTTGGCAGACACACAGGTGACGCAGACATGATTCAGAGGTGGAAACCAGGACCTTGTTCGGGATCTCACGTGTGGCCAACTGTTTGCTAAAGCTCTCTTTCAGTCCAGTTCATACCCGAACGCAGCACTAAACAAGCAATGCTTCAAAAAAGCCATTCTTTTGGGGATACATATGTACCATAATAAATAAGATGAAATTCATCAACACTCCTCACATTAGCAGAAATCTGTAATAATTTATATGTATAGATGTAAATTTCGAAATTATTTACGAAATTTAAGGAGAAATATGATACCCCCTCCCCGAGGAATAGTGTGGCCAGGTAATCTCTGTGCTTGTTCAGTCTGCTGCCCAGATGTTGATGGTAGGTGATCAGCTTCAAGGTCTTTACTCTGCCTTCTTATGTTTTTTAGCCAGAATCCTGGATCAACTTGACTAAGTACCTCCAGGGTCAAGCCCCCTGCTCCAAACCTGACAGAAACATTATTCAAACATGCCCTGATCATCAGGTAAATGGCTGTCCTTCTCTCCATGCAGCTGATGGTGGATTGTTATGATTATGGCAGTAGTCAGTCATGTAGGGGCATGGGACGAGGGGGGTTGATTTGCCCTGGGCGGCAATGTTTTTGGGGCGTTCCATACTGTAGCCATGCCCCTGTGTGTCCTGGCCATGCCCCCACGCACTGCGGCCATGCCCCGTGCACAGTGGCCATGCCCCTCGTGCCGTAGCCCCACCCACCCCTCCACACACTCCAAGCTCTGCCACTGGTAGTAGTGCCAAAATCATGACTAAGTACTCACATGAATACAAAAAAGTTACAGTCAGGTAACTGTTCTGTCAGCTGTGTGGGGAGAAGGAAGACTGTTCTGCAAACAGTCAAAGTGTGGTTGGATGATATTTTTTGTCACCTTTGGGTGAGGTTAGCCCAACAGAACTTACTTAGTTACCTTAGTTAAATACGTAATTAAGTATAACCTGATACCAGATTCTAATTTTTATTTTTAAGACAGACATAGGATCTTCAAACAAAGGATGGCTTCAAGTGCATTTTTGTGCATATTCTTTCCAAAATATGCAATTTTACGTGCAATTCCCCATTGTATGGACTTTTTAGATTTTTCTTTAAAGAACTAAAGCACAGAACTTAAAGTACATTTCAGTTTGTGTGTCCATTCATGGTCTATCAAACTGCAAACCAAATGAATTTATCTCCCATTTCTAGCTGTATATAAATGCATAAGATTATCACTTAGTATATTTTTAAAAGAAGACTACTTGAACTGAAACTGTTCTATTTCATCTGGTATACTCATATGGTTTTCTTTTTCTTCTACATTTTTCCTCATGGCAATAAAAAGAAAGCACTAAACTGTATAGTTCTTCCAGGTGGCTTATATAATGAATAAAGTTCCTGACTAACAAAGCTCTTATAATTTCATTGTGGTTCTGACCAGCTCCCTTAGGGAAGAGAAGAAGAATGTAGATCTGTAAAATGGATTTTTACTCAGCCCACAGGCTCTTTCATCATTAGGTAAGGTAACTGTTGTGGCTAAATATTTTAGTTGGATTCTTAAGAAAGGTTTTATAATAGGCTTGTGGAAACTGAACAGAATTTAGAACTGTGGGGACAGCAGTCTAACAGCCATATAGAAAAATGAATGGAAGTGTGGCTTGGCTACTAATCAATGCATAGAAGATTTATTGGGAATGGAGCAAATTAATGTGCAATTCAGGTCCTGCCTTATGATTCTAATAGACTAATCTGAGGACCACAGCCAGCAACTACGGTTTTGGATAGAGCTCAGCAAACATCCTACGCAGCTGGATAAAACCCAGTGAAAACACACAAATTGCCATTATTTTCACTTCCTGCTTTCTACCCTACTGAAGACTGAAACAAAGTCCATAGGCATACAGTTTACATTAGCGTATCACTTATTTATGTATATATTATATAGTTAGTAGATTTATATCCCACTTTTCCACAAGAGTTCTCAAATATTTGTAAAAATGAGGCCCTGTCTTCCTTCTTTTCTTCCTTCCTTCCATCTATAGAGTCTACCTACAAAAACTGTGCCCTGATTTTCTGACAGACACATTAAGACCAAGGGCAGGCTAAGTAGCCATGCGTCGTGTAAAAAGTGATATAATGTAGTGTCTGCAATACCAGACTAGGACTGGGAAGAACAGGGTTAAAGTTCTCCCTTAGCCATGAACTAAAAGCCTTGTTCTCAAGTTCTAACTTCTAAACTAAAGGGCTATCACACTAATTGTGTCCTCATTTAACTTGGTAATATTTGATCACCAACCAGGCAGTCCTGGACACAGGATTGGTTTGTTTGATGTAACTTTTGTGCCGGACTTCTCTAACAAGATTGATATGTTCTGAGGCCTGAGAAGAACATACTGCCTCCTTGCCAGTTACATCATGTAATATAGTTTCAGGCAATGAAAAGCTGTCTCTCTTAGACTCTGTGCCAGCAGTCACAATTCAGTCCTATGAGGTATGGGACTGGTGGTCCATCCAGTCGTTCAGTTTGCTAACATAGAGTAGAGCTGTACTTTTAGGACATGTCCAAAGCATCACTCTGCAGAGGATCCTAGAAGACTGATAGTGTTTTATTACTACTGCTTTAAAATATAAAACATATAGAACCGTTGTTCTTTATTTTGGTGATATTATCAAGTGCTATTGCCATGAATATCAACATCTGAATTTGCTAACAAATGAAGTCGACAAGGGTTGAGGGTATATAAGAACAGAAGCTGAAAGGTTCTGATAGACACAGGGATTACTCCAAGACATAAGATCTGAAGGAAGATTTTGGCCCAAGTCTCGAGACACGTGAAGCACTCAAGGGCAGGGACTGCTGCTCACTCCTGCCCTCCGCCTTGAGTTGATGGGAAGTTCATGTTTTCCCCACTCTCAAAGCAATTCCTTACCCCAGGACATTTAATAGGATACTTTTAAAGTTTGTTAATAAATATATTGATCACACTAGGCTTTCTCCTCATTTTGTGGTTGTTGAAATAGGCAACACTTGCTGTGTTTGTACACAAGGGTGTATGTATCATAACATGAAATAATTATAGAAGCATGATAAGAAGAGTGAAGACTGAATTATAGGCTTCGTAACTTAAACTACACTCAGCTGATTTTAGTGATGTTTTCTAGAGAGAAAGCACGTGCAAAAGTCCAATAGAACAGACAGAGGCTTGCAGAAAATTGCCCTGACCTAGTAATTCATGATATTGTATGGAAATGTTGATGTATTCAACTGTTTCTCTGATCATGAACTATTCCGTTTCAGCTGAAGCAAGCCTGATTCACTGAGGGAAACAAATTCAGATCTCTGCTTCTGATGTGTCGTTCTGGAGCAGAGATAGGCAGATACGTAGGCAAATAGATAAGAAGGGAGATATACAGACAGACAGACAGACAGATGCATGCACACACTCGTCTCTATTCTGTTGTTGTTGGGTGCTTTCAAGTCATCTCTGATTTATGGAAACCCTAAGATGAACCTATCACAGGGGTTTCTGGGGGCCAAGAGTGTGTGACTCACCCAGAACCACTCAGTGGGTTTCCATGACCGAGCGGGGAATTGGACCCTGATCTCTGCTGTAACAGTCCGATGCTCAAACCATTATACCATGCTGGGTCTCCTCCTTATTCTCCCCCTTCCTTTTCTCTTAATAGAAAATGCTGGCTCGTTTGACTAGCGTTGGAAAGGGCCCATATTAAAGTTTAGGCTATCTTAAAAAAGCATAATCTTGTCCTTCAAACTCTCTTTGCAAAAATATCAGCTGATTATACTTCTCTTTGAACTGAAAAGCTTGTCCAAAGAGCAGGATAGGGAGAGGGCAGGGGTTAGTTGCTGTTGAAGAAGAATGTGCACTCATTATACTTCCATCAAATTAAAGATAATTAGGTAATTATATTGATTTCATGTCAAAGAGATACAACTGGATAAGCAGCTGAACAGATTAGCTTCAATTATTAACAGCCCTGAGGAACCCTTTCATGGCTGAAATACACTGAACGTGCACACTAATATTAATGAAAAGTCAGTGTAACATGGCCCACTATGCTAGCTGGCTTTGAAACAGAAATGTTAAATTTTAAGTATCATATTGAGGTGTATAATTTATTTGGCCCCTTTTAATGTTAAAATATGTAGATTTTAAATGGTAGACCCTACACATTTTGTGTGTGTGTGTGTGCGCTGAGGGTAATAACAGTATGTTCTTGGAACTGGCTGTCCTATCCAGTAAGTGGACAAGATCTGGCATAGTCTCTGTCCAGTTACTGCAATATACTCAAAGGGCTTTTATACACTACACTGTTATAATGCTATTATTTCATCATCTTGTGGAATTCTGGGGTTTGTAGTTTACTGAGGCCAAAGAGCTTTCTAGCTGAGAATTCTAAGGGCCCCTCCCTAAACTACAAATCCAAAGATTCCACAGGATGTTGAAAGTGGAATAATACCACCATAACAGTGTAGTGTAGAAAGGTCCAAAGTGTGTTGCAATTGGGAAGACAGCATGGGATGATGTTCTGGCAAAAGGTACCCATTTTGATGCTATTATCTTAGCATTGCCTTGTCTACTGAAACAATGCAGCAGTCGGCATTGTTGATTTGCAGGTGTGGAAGGCCAGAGAGGAGTAGGGGGTCAGGAAACTACCCACCTATGAATACATTTTAAGCAATTCGTATGTTGCTTTCATGTGCCTTCAAGCTGATTCTGACTTGTGGTGACCCTGTGCAAGAGTTTTCTTGGAAAGATTCATTCATAGTATTAGAAGTGCAGCAACATTTAGCATTGAAGAACTCAGAATACTTTGCAGTGGGACAGCAGTAATAGGGCTAGTTAGTTAGGGTGACCCAAAGCGTCTTCCCCCTTGGTTCTACCTATCCTATCCCCTGTGGTGTAAACTGATACTCTTAGGGATTCCTCTGCCTCTTCTCTTTGACCCCTCCCTTCTTCTTTCCAGAAGTCCTTCCTGAGAATGCTAGACTAGGCAGCCCCCAGTAACTTTCCTATCTAAGTATGGAGTTCCTTCAATAAAGCCTTAGTTTATTTTTACTTTAAACCATGATGTCTTGCTCCTTAATCAGCTCCACTACTCTGCTGCAAATAGTCACTCGCTAACACATAGGAGGTTGCTGTTGCCTTCCTCTGAGGCTGAGAGAGTGTGACTTGCCGAAGTTTGTCCAGCTGGTTTCCATGACTGAGCAGGGATTTGAGCCCTGGTCTCTTGGAGCCCAACTTTAACTCCCAAACTGTCAACAACATGCTGGCTCTCTTAACTCACACCTTTGTTGTTGCTGTGTGCCTTTAAGTAACTTCCTACATCTTCTGCTTGTAATGTTGCACAATATAAAGCGTGCTAGAAGAGTTGCATGTTTGTACATATGCAAGGGAAATGGGTCATGGAACTATGGCTTTGTAGGATGCCCCTTGCAGGAAGTGAAGTATGGCTGCCTCAGGCTGTAGATCTAGGGTTCTATATGAGGGGAACACATGGTAATTTAATGCATTATTGTTGTCTTTTTATTCACAGAGAGGAGGAGAGGTTGTGGGACTCTGCTTTATCTTTTCTCAGACACTCAAATAACTTGGTCTTGAATATTAATTAAAACAACCAATTAATTAACTAATTAACTTAACTAAAACAACTAAAATAACTTGGTCTTGAATATTATGCACCTGGATGTAGATAAGGCTGCCATTCCCTGCTTAGTTTCAGGCAGCAAAATGTATTGGGATGCCACCAATGTTCTCCCCCTTCTTACTTATTTAGTGCTAGCATACATATTTTTTCCCTCTTCCTAAACATGCAGCATGGTGAGGGGGTGGTATGGAGGGGAAGCCAGATTGGGACAATAATGTAGGGTACGGAAGAGGAACTTAGCCCATGGGCCTAATCTGTGTCTCTTTCATAGGGTGCTGTGATTTCAGTTCAACTGCCACGGTAGCATCCTATGGAATCCTGGGATTTATAGTTTAGAGAGGGACATTTAGAATTCTTAGGCAGAGAACTCTAGTGCATCAACAAATTACAAAGCAAATTACAAATTACAAGGGAGATTTGATGCTTTT
This sequence comes from Ctenosaura bakeri, assembly GCA_948474755.1. Lineage (NCBI taxonomy): Eukaryota > Metazoa > Chordata > Lepidosauria > Squamata > Iguanidae > Ctenosaura > Ctenosaura bakeri. The sequence goes on from CAOLHI010005419.1 coordinate 30,979, forward strand.
GTTTTGAATATTTGTTACAATAATCAGTTTGTCAATCATATGTGTTTGAATTTCTTTACTTTGTGACACCTGTTCATTTGCCTACATCCTAATATGCTAATAGCTGTTCTTTGAGAGCAAAGTGGGCTCTTACAAAGTAAAAGAACGACATACTGGAAATGAAATGGCTGATGATCAAATCCAAGGACAGCAATTGTTCCATTTTTCTGCAAACATAGTCCTGAAGAGTTAAGCACAAAAACTCACTGGCAGTGTGGAACATGTCTGTACTTCTTTCTTCCATTTTCAATGACATTGCCACCATTATATTCCACTAACTCTGCATGTAATTAAAGGGTTTATTTTTGACTTCCAAAAGCTCTCCTTAATTATGTGGTATTTGTGAGACACTGCTGTTTGTGTGTTAGCATGCTTTTAAAAATAATAGAGAGAGGAGGGTCTGCTGTAGCAATTCAGGTTTTCTTTATACCATGTAATTCCATTCTTCCAGTGTTTCCCTCTGAGGTGGATATAAATGAAGAAAAGCTGTGTAAAGTGCTATATCTGAAAAGGGATAACATGGTCCCACCACTGCTCTTGTGCTTCTTAAAAGTTGCTGCCACCACAAAAAAATACCCTAACAACCCTGATGGTGAAATAAAAGGGGTGTGTGACTTCTGTGGTCAGCTGCAGCCAGAGATAAAGACAGAGGTTTCAGGAGGGAAGAAAGGGTCTTCTCCAATGAGTATCAAGTCTTCTGTAGCAATTTGTTCAAACACAGAAGCTTCTAATAGTTGGTAGCTTTCACAGGAATACCGTACATCTAGCTCTTTAACGTCAAAAACAGGGTGGGCAATGTGCTGAATGTGGTTTCTCCCCAGCCCCCCCGAGCCCTGTTTGCTCCCTCAGGTTCCAGGATCATCCCTAAATTTCCCCTGAGCTTTTTCCAGTCACTTCCTACTTTTTAAAAAGTCAATTTTAGACCTCAAAAATGCACGAGACAACTCAGATACTCTGACCAACCATGCTTCTGAGGGCACAACTGGCATTTTTCACACTTCTTTTCTTTGGTGGGTAGTAAAATGTCCGGGATGTGAGAGGGGCCCAGAGGAAAACAAAAATTGATATCAGAACCAGAAACTGGTAAGCAAAAGCAAACTGCTGCCGCTGTCCTCAGAGGCATATCTAGGGTGGGGCAAGTAGGGTATATGCCCTGGGATGGGCTGGAATATTTAGCAGCAGAGGAGGAGGAGGAGGCAAAGCACAACTTTCATGCTTGCCCTCGGCACTGTTTACACTAGATATGCCTCTGCCTGTCTTAGTTTGTTCTTCCTCATTAGTAACTTTTGCCATATTGACCACACTCTTTGTTCTTTGGCCACAAATGTCCAGGTTTTCATCTGTGAAATATTGGCGGGTATATTCATTCATGTGATAAATTATGGCTTCCAGGTTGCCATTTCCACATGGAGCAAACTATCAGATGAGCTTTCTTCAGGGCACTGATACTCAGGGTCATACAAAGAGATCTTAATACTTAACAATTTAGTTGTCTTTTTCAGTTACTCTATCAGCATTTTGTCTTTAGGGTGGCATTGGACCACAGGTTCTGAAAGAAACAGCCTAATAGAAAAAGCACACACTCACAAACACAAACTTCAAAACCAGCATCCTATCTTCTGCTTTCTAGCAATTCTGCCATATGGTGAAGCTTTGTACATCAATTCAGAATGTAAAGGAAAGTTGGCTTCTCCTCCTCCTTCACAAATTAGAAAGCACACCAGCCAGGCTGCATGACTAATTCACATTGCTGAACTCTCTTCCATGTTGTTCTTTTGTAGATGAAGGCTCATAAGCGTGGGAAAAACTGTGAATAGAACTGGCGTCTCTCTGCAGTATCAAAGTTTAGGTTGCTCCTGCCATGCACAAAAAGCTATAAACACTTATGGCAGGGTAATGAGTGTGTGGTCATCTATGACACATAAAATGTTTGGCGGTATATGACACATAAAACCCAGCCTACACTTTAGCAGCTGAAGACACTTTGTTCTCTCAGATGTCATGAGCTTGGATTGCCAGCTAGGGATATTCTGACTAAGCCATACAAATTCACAATGAGCTTCTGTAGAATTTCTTGTCATGATGGGGAGAAGGGTGATGCATTCTCTGTTATAGGATGTGGGTGAGAGGCTACACCACACATACATAGGTAAAATGACTTTTCCTTTGAATCTCCATGTGTTCTAACAAATGCATAGAAATTAAAATTTTCATTTAGTAGCTAGGAGCATGAACTGAAATGAAAAACAATTTTTTCTTTTAATTGAGTTACATGACAGGAAAAAAGATTGACATCCAAATGACACTACATCAAATCTTTTCTGAATGGAGAAAAATAATAAATTATCTCTATTTGAGTATTATCCCAAGTGAGGGACAGAGAGTAACACTATATCTGCTGGACTCTTCCCTGCTGTAATGGGAGCCCTAGTTGCACAGTGGTTAAATGCTGGTACTGCAGCCACAACGTTCTGTGGCCATTTCCACATGGGGCAAGGGAATCACCCTGTGACGCTACTCATCGGACTTTTGGGCTCCCCGGTCCAGTCCATGCTGCTCTGGAGCAGCGCATGGCCGCTGCTCCGCACTCCTCCGGGGATGAAAATGGCGGCTTCCAGTTGGCCAAGGGTCTCAACCAACCGCTGAAGCTCACCAGCCTAAAGCCCACCCCCGGCAGATTGCAGGCTCGCACCAATGCAAGCCTGCGAATCTGCATAAGGGAGCAGGCTTGCAGTGGCGCGCTCCGTGCTTTTGAAAGACCTGTTTTTAGCAGTCTTTCAAAAGCATGCTGGACGACCACTTGGGGTCGTTCCCAAGCGGGCTGGGGTGCGGATCTACATTAAGTAGGTCTGACCCAGCCCACTCCCAGGTGCAGACATCCTCCCTGGAGGACGTTCTGCCCCATTTAAAAAAACCCGTGTGGAAATGGCCTGAGTTTGATCCTGCCAGGCTCCAGGTTGACTCAGCCTTCTATCCTTCCGCAGGTCAGTAAAATGAGTACCCAGCTTGTTGGTGGCAATTAGCTAACACATTGTAAACTGCTTAGAGAGTACTTAGCTGATAAGCGGTATAGAAATACACATGCTATTGCTATTGCTAATGCTCCTGACATCCATATGCTAGGTAGAAGGAGCATGCTGTATGCATGTTGACCTACACAGGGACAGCCTACTATCAGACAGAGTATGGAATTTCTCTCAGGTGGCTGAGGAGAGCAACAGCCTTCCTGCAACAGTCATCCCCAAGAAATTTGTGTCCCTGGAGAAAATAAGTGAAACACAAGTCTAGTCTTACCATTAGGCATATGAAGTTCCTATTTCAGGTAGGAGATGCTAAGGAATACAGGATAACCAGAGCTTTATGTGCCACATGAGCTATTCTGTGCTCCCCAAGCAACTCTGATGTCCTCAGAGCAATGGAGGAAGCTATCTTGTTAACAACACTGGGGCAAAAAAGTTAACTGTCATTTTGGTCAACTGTTGTACATGGAATTAGAGGGAGTGGAGAAGTTATCAACTTGTCCTTTGCTTCAACCCACAAAAAGTGTTAATCTGGCCTTGCCTTGTAAAACGATCCCTTAGCTTCTTTGTTCACAAGTACAATGGAAAATATTGAGAAGTCAATATTGAGAAGTTCTACAAAAATGCATCCAATAACATATAAAATGGTATTAAGCTCACAGATCTTTGGCTTGGGAACAGAATTACACACACTTTGTTGATAAGGGTGAAATCTGATCTCTCAGCATCTTTTTATGTATTTAAAGATGGATGGGGTATAAATAGATGTGACTCTATGTGTGTGAATGCGTGTGTATAGGAACTGGTTTTCCATTCATAGGACATGTACTTGTTCAATCAGGCTAAACATTTTGATAAGCTACAATCTGAAATGCAGTTTTTCACTGATTATGAAAGTCTAGAAATGTCTATATTCATTTTTAAACCAAACAACATGTTACATGGGTGATAAGTGTGTGCATACCAGGAAGAGTAAACCAAACCACAAGAGGTGATTTTTTTTTGTTTGTTTGAAAAATACCAAGTACCTCATTTAAAAGTTGCATGATATGTGACTTTTGTTCCCTACAGTAAATTACTCAAATGTTAAGAATGACAGATGGCTCTAAAGAAAACACATAAGTTATTTCTGCATTGATATATATTCAAACTCATCAACTTTTCATCAGGTAAATACATCCGGTAGATGAAAAATTAGAGTGATTTAACATCATGAGGATGGTAATCCCTAAAAAAATATGGTGGTGTAAATTATTCCCTGAAAAGTAGGAAAAATCTGTTCAGCCACTTTTGTCCTTCTCCACCACCTTCATAAATGATAAGGCAACTTTTAATATAAAATGGGCAATAACAATTGCCATTGACAGAGGTAGAGAGAGTAAAGAAAAATGAAGATATTTTTAAACAGAATGTATTCTTAAAGCAGTGGAATTTTTAAAATTAACTTGATAACAATGTCAAAGCAAACCTAGTTCATCAGAACTTGTGAAAATGGCCCTCATGTTTTCTTTAGACTTCTTCTCTCTACAGCTGAGATGAACTTTTCACTTTATGATGCAAAGTTAACCACAAACATTCTTGTTTTAGAGGAGTACAAGATAAAGAATGCCACAGTAGGAAGAGGGATGAAAATGAGACGTCTGAATTCTCTCTGAAATACATAGGTGCTCTCTTTTCTTTTCTTTTTTCTTTTCTTTTCTCTCTTCTCTCTCTTTTCTAAAATGGTGAGATCTAATAATCAAAAGTATCTGCCAAGCGGTAAATTAAATGGGAAATATTTCAGATGTTCTCCAGCAGCATATGTATGGAATACATGGAATGCAGCTTAAAGATATTTTCTCAGAACCAGCAAGGGCTTAATAACTCTTAATGTGTTGTGGATGTATGCCACAATGCATGATTAGATTATTGCTAATTTTAATTTTACCAATGCATCCAGAATGCTCATCCCCATTTTATTGGCATCCATAATGGGAAATTGCACATTTATTTATTTATTCTAGTTAAATAATTTATTCTATTTAAGTATTTAACTATTTAAGTACCCTGTACCCACCTCCCAGTTGTTCATAGTAAGTGGTTTACAAAATATTTATAAAAAACCATTAAAGCAATACCCCAGTATTAAATCCCATTCGTCCTTTTTGCTGTGTGTCTTCAAGCCATTTCTCACTTATGGTAAACCTTTGACAGGGTTTTCTGGGGGCTGAGAGTATGTGATGTGCCCAAGGCCACCCAGCAGGTTTCCATGGCTGAGGGGAGAATTGAACCTGGTCTCCAGGGCTATAGTCCAATGATCAAACCATTATCCCATGCTGGCTCTCAAAGCTGCAATAGGAACAAAATCACAAAGAACCAGAACTAATCATTGGTAAAGAGAACTAAGCAATAGCAAAGTTAAATGTTTGTTTAAGAAAGAAATGTGTTCTCTTGCCAGCAGAACATAGATGAAAAGAAAGATGACCTAATGTTCGTCTAACATTAGGCTAAGACCTAAGCGTCAGTTGAGCATTTAGAAATATAGTTTAAGCATCCAAGAAAAGGTGCAGGGAATGGCACCAGAGGAATGCAAACACAGTTAAATATAAGAATGCATCAGCTGAAATCCTGTTTAATCATTCTATTTGAGCTTTGCCATTATACTTATATTGTACCCACCTGCTTAGAGAGTACTTAGCTGATAAGCGTATAGAACTGTGCCTGGCAGCACCCCAGCTGAAGCATTCCAAGGTGCTGGAAATTGGGGTGCTGGGAAATGCTACTTCACACTCCCAGTTGTGGGTTGCCTTCAGAACAGGCAGGTTATGATGCCTTTCAGTGTACTCCCACAATGACTTGTCACAACATAGAAGACAAAGCATATTTATGCAAAAGTGTAAGAGCAAGGGGTGCAGGTATAGGGGAGACAAAATGAAGGCATTGCCCTCAAATAAGATTGCTGTTTCCAAATACAAATGTCCTGCAGGCCCAAAATTTCTAGCACTGCAGAGAGTGAGACGCTGAAAACTGTTCACACTTAGAACTCCTATATTTGATGTGTTCAGATTCCTTTGTTAACTTTGCCTGCCTTTTTTCTTTGGATGCCAACATATATTTCGAAGTGTTCAACTGAAGTTGTAAGTTACTGAAATGTTAGAAATCTGGAAAATTTCATGAGGAGGGGTAGAATTCTTATTTGTGTGAGTGAAGCCTTCATTTTCCTCTCTTGCAATGACATGCTGAAATTGTTTTTCCTTGTGAAAATTTGAGGATTAAATGACTGTGGTTCTGAGTGGAGGAGCGGCAGAAATGTAACCTTTCCCTTTCAGCTGCTTTATTTTTTTTTTCCATTCAAACCTTCCAAATGTTCCTCTACCCACTCCAGGTGCCAGATGGATAATTACCCTTATAAACATGCAGCTGGCACTATGATGTTTCCTCTTGCCAGGCTAGCCCTGCAGTTCTAAGCCTGGGCTCTTGTCACCCACCTTGCCCTTTCCCTCTTAATCCCTTCCTGGGTTGGATACTTGGGGCTCAAGGTGACCTATACTGGACGAGTGACTGTGCTGTTTTGGGAGGGGGTGTGTGTCTCTGACCAGATCCTCCACCAAACCTAATATGAACAGACAGAAACAGAGGTAAAAACAAACACATGGAAGTTTATTAAGACAGAAGTCAATAATACACTAACCCTTGAACTACTAAAGCATTTACTGCTCCCCAAAACCATAGTCAGTCTTTCCCTTTGTCCGATTCTCCTGTCTCTATTCCACCTGTTCCTGTTTCTCTGAAGCCTGTTCCCCATCTCTGTCAGGTTCTCCCTATCTGCCTTCTGACAGAGACAAGCCTCAGTTTTTGTAACATTTCATCCCCGCAGGCCCCTGCCTTCACAGCATTCCCTGAACCATGATCGGCTGCCTTCAGCCGGGCTTGCCCGGCTTCTCCTGTCACAGATACCCCACAGGACAAAGGCAGTTCAAGGAAGTAGAAGCACTTTCTCCCCCAACTCCACCATCAAAAACTGCAGTCTTCCTTGATGGCTTTCACTTGTAAACAAACAAAACCAGCTTTCAAGATTTTGTTGTTTGCCCTTGAATATAATTAATATTTGTCCGCTATTCACATACCCACAAAACCCAGCTAGAGCTGGATCAGCTGCATTCCATTTTGGAAAACCACACAAAATATAAGAAGGGTCTTCCCATCTAATTATGCACCTGACCATAGACCCTACCAGTTGGAAGAGGATTATACACTATGGAATAGTAACGATGTTACTCAAAATATGGAATGCAGACTCCTTGACCTTGGAAATATCACATATTCACACAGCTTTTATTCATACCTCAATGAAGAAAACACCAAAATGGTTTCCATGCCATTTCTTTCTAAGTACATTATTAACCATGCTCTTTCCAAAGAGGTACATTGATTTCCTTTCTTCTTCACAATCAGCAATATTGATTCTGTGGAAACAAAAGAATACAAATTTGCCTTTATGGATGCAAGTTTTTAAAAAGGAAGCTTTGATCCCTCTTCTCTCTACTGAAGAAGTGCAAAATCTATGTAAAGTTTTTGTTCTTTTTTTTAAAAAACCCACTATTTAATAATGACTTGCTGACTAGTCTTTGAATATCTTGGAACAGTTACTTTTTTGGACTAGCATCCCAGAAACCCACAGACAGAATAGAATTCTGGGAGTGGTAGTCTAAAAATTGATATTATTCCAAGCTTTGGTCTTTGATAACCATAAGAGGTCATCCAAATGAGAGATCTTTTTTCTTTGTAGAATGAGAAAAAAAGTTTAACATATATGAAAGAAAATGGGATAGTAAAAAAACCCAAAAAACTGTCCACAGTAATTTTCCATAAGGCAGAAGCAACAATAGAAACGTGGTGACCTTGGGATGGCGCCAGGAAACTGAACAGCTTGCCTATTGTGTGGAAGCACAGCTGACTTTTGCACAGGAAGCAATCTCAGTTGATTAGACATCACAAACTCCTGCCTCTATTTTCCCTTCTTTATTGGCTGCAATACCATCACCCAGCATCTGACTTTTATGAAAGTGAAAGCTTTCTGAGGCTGATATTTCCCCAGTCTATAACATTCATCTTCTCAGCTGGAATCTCTCTCCATCAAGAGTGTCAAAGTTTTCTTCTTGTGATTAACCTGGTGGGTGTCTAGGTAACATATCTTCATTCTGTTGGATACTATGTAGAAGTAGAATGGGGCTATTTCTCTCACAGAAGCACTTCTACTTGGTGTCAACCATGTTTCTGTCTGAGAAAAGCATGTGATCAACCTGGCCTGTATTCAGTATGATAACAAAGAGCTAGCCAAATAAAAATGGCTAGTCTCCTTTCTTATATTCCTTTTCCCACCTACTCTTCATGCTGCCCAATTACTGCTCTTCCATTCAACCACTAATATCGATAAAACTGGTTAGACTTCTCCAGAAGATATCATGAAGACAGCAGCAGAATGATAAGGTGACTCCTTTACCAGTGGGACAGTGAATCTACTCTGGGTTTTAGACTAAATTTCCTAGGAACAATCCAAAGCACTGAACCTATTTTGAACTATTAAATTTTAAATTAAAACCCCAAATGGATGCATTAACCCAGTGACATAGAAGCCATCAACCACCACTGAATATAGAAATCCTGTCCTTTTCTGCTAATTAACAGGTCAACACTTCTGATAATAAAGGCAGGCAATGTACAATGAAAGTGTTTTGTCTGAGCACATATTACTTGTAGTTTAGAATGTATTCCTGCCCCACTCAGTTGTTGTTGTTATTGTTGCTGTCATTGTCATGTGCTTTCAACTTTGTTTAATGGTGATCCTTTCACAGAGTTTCGTGGCAAACTTTGTTCATAGGAAGTGTAGCATTACCTTCCTCTGAGGCTGAAAGTGTGTGACTTGCCCAAAGTCACCCTGTGTGCTTCTGTGGTTGTGCAGGAATTGAAAACTCTGGTCTCCCGGAGTCCTAGACCAACATTCAAGCAACTATACCACACTGGCTCTGGAATTAAGGGCATGCTTTCTATTTTATTTTTGGAGCAGAGAATGTAGCCTGCTAGTGCTATGCAAAAGTCTAAATATGGAGGGAATAGACTCCCCTCCCTCACCTTCTTACACAGAGTGGAAATTCTGAAGGAAGATTGTGTCCACATTTAGCAAAACAGAGGCCATTTCCGCACTGGACTCTTAGAGCGCGATTATTCCACTTGCAACATCCTATGGAATCCTGGGGTTTGCAGTTTTGGGAGGGGCCAGCCAACCCCTCCTGAAACTGCAAACCCCAGGATTCCATAGGATGTTGCAAGTGGAATAATCATGCTCTAATAGTCCAGTGCGGAAATGGCCATAGTTACAGACCTCCTGTCATAAAACTCCTGCCAAGGTCAGAGGAGGGATGACAGAGGGGCCAGGGCTAGCATGCACAGTCCCTAGTCCCTCCATCCTTAGATTTTTAATGCTTGTGGCTGGAATTCACAATCAGAGTTACAAGTACATAGCTTCGTTGTTGGCGGTGGCACCGTGTGCCTTTAAAGTCATTTCCAACTTATGACAATCCTAAATCTAACCTATCACAGAGTTTTCTTGGCAAGATTGGTTTACCTTTGCCTTCTTCTGAGGCTGAGAAAGTGTGACTTGCTCAAGGCCACCCAGTGGGTTTCCATGGCCGAGTGGGGGTTTGAACCCTGGTTTCCAGGGTCCTAGTCCAATACCCAAACCATCATACTGGCCCCAACATATAACCTTGAGTTACACATTCATAACTGATTTGTATTCTTGAGTCCTATGTATTCAATAGTGTAGGGAATACCTAGAAATTGTAAAAGTCCACCAGTTCTGATTAACTGGGAAGCACCTGCTGTGGGTGATGTGGGTCTCTTCTCCTGTTGACTGGGAAGCCGCAGATTGACATTTGCATCCCTCTCCCGCAAGCAGTCTCCAGTACAAAGAGGATTGTGACATTTCTCACTGTTGTACCAGAGATTGTTTGTGGGTGATGGTGGTGGTGGAAACATCATTCTAATGTGTCCCAGTCAACAGGAGAAGAGACCCCCATCACTCACAGCAGCTGCTTCCTGGTAAGTCAGGACTGGAGGTGTCAGCCTAGGAGACACTATTTAGTGAAATATACAGTTGTCCCTCTACATTTGCAGGTTTGACATTTGTGCATTTGATTATTCACAAGGTACATACCTGCGTTTCCCCACCCCGTTCTCCTCCTCCCATTACCTTGCATTCCTCACTCCAGACTTGTGAAGCTTGTGTTTAAAATGGACATTTTTTTTTTCTTTCTGGGTGAGCACCCCCCCACACACTGCTGGAAGCATGTCTCTCTGCAATGTGGCTGCACATTCTGCTGTGTAATGGCTGCTGATTGGTCAGGTGCTCTCTTTGCTCCTACCTCTCCCTTCCTGGAGGAATCTCCTTTCTCAAGATGGCAACCAGAAGTAGCTAGAATACAAGAACTCAGGGCACTGTTCTTTTCTGTCTGAGGGGAAAGTACCAGTAGTTCCTTTACTTTGTCTTGTTTTTCCTCCTCACCTCCAGGAGCACAGAGGTCAGAGGTAAGGGAATGAGAGGGAGGAGCTCCAGAAGAGAATGGAAGGGGGAATGTAGTGGGGGAGTTATTCACAGTTTCCCCACTTTTATGATGGTTCTGCACCCAAACCCTCGCAAATGTGGAGGGACCAATGTACGCAGTTAATGATACTAAGTAACTGATCTACAGTCTTGGCCTGCATGTTTAACTAAGCCAAATACGTATGCCTTTGACTTGAGTTGTTAACTATTAGTCAGTTATGGACACTACTGCCTTTCCCCCAGGACATCCAGGCATTAGTATAGATATAGCTACTGCCAAAGCCTATTTGTGAACAAGGGTTGCATGCAGCATTCTATAGGCTCAGAAGAAACAAATTACAACATATATAGTTATTCTAGTAGTTATTGTTGCTTATTGGATACAAAAGAGGGGACCGCTATTTTTCAGTGCCAGGGGTAAGATTTTCCAGATACTTTCAAAGGGCATTTTAGAGGTGCTTTGAGTGGATTTTTTCCCCAAATTTTATTCCATTTTCTTGTTAGTTTTAGAGTTTTTTTAAAAAAAAGTTTTAAAAATGACTAATTTAATGAGTTATCAGGGCTGTTGTAGTGTTGTTTTCCAACAGTAACAGCGGCAAAGTACTTTTGAGGGCCTTCTAACAAGTTACATAACAGATTTCTTCAACACAAGCACATTCCAAGCCCTGATCTCCAGTTGTGCAGTGCCCTCAAACAGCTCTTTGGCAAGCACAAAGAAAAGTCTTTCTTTGTCCATTAGAAACATTTCCATGACATTTTACTAGTGGGCTTGTCAAGGCTTATTGATTTCTAATAAGTTAAATGAATGTCCACAACAGCTACTTTTGACTGCTTTATAGTTAACTCCTTTATAATGAGCACCAGGAAAGTTACTAAGGTGTCAAGTACTTCTTATCCCCTTAATATGAGATGTATACTAATAACTTTTTTTCTTTTTAAAAGAAATATTTTTAATGATTATGTTTTCCAGGAGATATGTAAGCTACAAAACTAAAAGTAAAATGATGGTAGGAAAAAGGGAAAGAACTTTACATACTGGTTGCCTTTTGAAAACTATGGCCTTTTCCACATGCGGTTTTTGAAACGGTGCAGTCTGTCCTCCAAGGAGGACGTCTACACCTCGGACCGGACTGGGTCGGATCTATTTAAGGTAGATCTGTACCTCAGTCTGGTCCGGAACGACCCCAAGTGGTCCTCCAGCGTACTTTTGAAAGATCTGTTTCTTTCGGTCTTTCAAAAGCATGCAGAACGCCACTGCGAGCCTGCCCCCTTATGCAGATTCGCAGGCTTGCACCAATGCGAGTCTGCGATCTGCCTGGGGGCGGGCTTTAGGCTGGCGAGCTTCAGCGGTTGGTAGAGACCCTCAACCAACCGGAAGCTGCCATTTGGGATGCCGGAGCAGTGCGTATTGATGAGCACGCACTACTCTGGTGCGCCGTGGACCGAACTGGGAAGCTGAAAGGTCCGGTGAGTAGCAGTGTGGGGCAATTCCTTCACCCGGTGCAGAAAAAGCCTATACCTAAAGATGTAAAAGTTATGCTTCTCCAGTGTTTCTTTTTTCCTAATGGTCCATGCAACACCTCAGAAATTAAATTAAATTGGGTGCATTTATAAAGTGCTACAAATCTGCAAATTCTTTCCAGTGTAAACAAAAAATGCCTTACCTGAGGAAAAACATCTTTGCATTTTCTCATTTGGTGCATGAGAACAAATTGTTATCTTTATATGCCTTCGAGTCATTTCTGACTTATGGTAATCCTAAGGCAAACTGATCATGGGATTTGTTCAAAGGGGGGGGGTCACTGTGTCAGGCTGAGAGTGTGTCACTTGCCCAAGGTTACCCAGTTGGTTTCCTTGGCTAAGTGGAGATTCAAAACCTACTTTCCTGAAGTATCCTGACTACACCATGCCGGCTGTCATGGAACAGGGTAAGTGAGAATTTATATTCTTGGCTCGGAGAATGTATAATGGAGAGTAGGTGCTAATTCCATGAGAAACATGGACATGTCACACACTCTCAGCCCCAGAAAAACCTGGAATAGGTTTACCTTAGGGTCGCCATCAGTCAGGAACAACTTGAAGACACATAAGAACAACATATGAGAAAATGTGAACAAAGCATCCTGTTGTTGTTTTTCCCTTTTGACAGATTATAGGTGTCATTTGTGTAAGCAGACTGAGCATTCCTACCTCCCACCTTACCACTGTAATGAAAGATTGCTCTTGTAGCCCTTGAACTATCTTTCATAGAAAACAGTGTTACTACTTTTCTCTCCTTCTCCTTTCCTATACAGAGAAACACCCCACCTTTTTGTAAGCCTACTCTCCCTCTCTTTTGGATTTTCTTTAAGTTTGAGCAATTGTTCAGTTGGGTGATTTAATACATGTCTCTGTGAAAACCCTAGAAAAGACCAAACAGTGTTCTATCTATGTCTAGAACATTGGCTACTTTCTGCTATTCCTTGCATCACCAATAACAATGTTAAATGGGACAAGTAAGTTCTTTGTGGGCATAGGGGTCTTTGTCATTTTTAGGTTTTAGTTTTTGGAAAGGTCTGTGTCACAGCAATACAAAATGTATGCTGTGCACTTGGTCTGCTATGCAGCCTATCTTCTCCTCAAATGAAGCTGTATATATCTGTGTACATCTCTATTTCTTCACACGTATTTGCTCACACTAAACATCCTAAAGGCACCAGATCCTGTCTGATTTTAGGAGCTAAGCAGGGTGTGCCAATGAATACCAGGTGCTGTAGACTATATTCCAGAGGAAGGAAGGGTCAAAACCACTTCTGAGTATTGCTTGCCTAAGAAAACCCTATGAAATTCAGGAGACTGGCATAAGTTGACGGGCAACATGAAGGCATGCACAGTGTGCTCTCGGTATCCACTTGGGTGTGGTTCCAGGACACCCCGTGGATACCAAAATTTGTGGATACCGAAGTCTCATTAGGTACAGTGCTGTAATAAAATGGTGTCTCTTATATAAAATGGCAAAATCAAAATTTCCTTTTTTTTATTTTTTTTGTGGGGGGGATATTTTAAATCTGTGGTTCGCTAAATTTATAGGTACATAGGCCCTTTGCACACCAGGCAATTAGAACGGGGCAGTGCGTCCTCTCATGGAGGTCATCTGCACCTTGGAGTGGACTAGGAGTGGACTACTTACCAGAGATCCGCACCTCAATCCACTCCAAAATGACCCCAAGTGGTCCTCCAGCATGTTTTTGAAAGACCAGAAAAACAGGTCTTTATTTTCCTGGAATGCGCCAATGCAAGTCTGCAATCTGCAGAGGGTGGGCTTTAGGTGTGGTGAGCTTCAGCGGTTGGTCGGGACCCACGACCAACCAGAAGCCACCATTTTGGAAGCTGGAAGCTGCCATTTTGGAAGCCGGAAGCTGCCATTTTGGAAGCCAGAGCACTGTGGATCTACAGACCTCACACTGCTCCGATTCACCCCGGGCCAAGGAGGAGGCCTGCAGAAGGGCTTCAGGGACAGTCCATGTTGCTTTGGACCCCAGAAGAAGCAGTAGGTAACGACACAGAGCAATTCCCTCTCCTCGTGTGGAAAGGGCCATAGTCTGTGGATATGGAGGGTGAACTATATACAAACATATTTCTTCTCTTTGCCTTCAGTGCCTCCTGTCTTCTTGCTCCATTGACTTTTGTCAAAATCTGAATTGTAAGCTCCCTGGGGCAGGGAGTTTTGAGAATGTGTTCTGCAATGAGTTATGTATGCCAATGGTGCAATATTGAGAATAAAGAATAAAAAGTAGATTGTAAAACAAGCCGTGGGTTGTTTGCATATCAATGTGCCTGTCTTTTTGACAAGTTCCACTTTGTGTTAATGAGATCCTGTCAACTGTGATGACAGCACAACTTTATGATCCTCTTGTTTGATTGGCATGTATATATGTGGGTGGGTGTATATTGTGCACCAAAGTAGAAGCAATTGCTGTGCCATGAGATTAAGTCCATGTGTGAAAGGTTAGCCCTGGGTTTATTTAAATGATGCCATAGTGAGAAACATAAAATATTCATGTCAAGCAAACAAACCATAAAGCAAACAAATATACTAAAGCAGTTATGTGGCAGTAGAGACACATATATTTAACTGGTAAATGAGTCTGGCTACACATTACACTCATCAGCCTGGCTCTTAAATGTCTAGAATTTTGAGAGTTTAATCTCTGGTCACTTTACTACTAGTATCAGAAAGGGAGTTTCAGTAGATGTAGCTTGTCTTCTTATCCTCCTGGTTACACTGAAAGTCTGCATTATTAATCTTATGCACATTTCTGTCCCTTAGTGAATTTAATGGCATTTACTTTCAGGAAGCAGTACAGAAGGAATTTGGCCCCTAAAGCTTGAACTGTTACTTCACACATCTAGTGTTAAGTCTCTCTCTCCCCCTTGCATATTTCCCATTGATTTCATACAGACCACTCTTTCTCTGTTGCAGCTAGCAGTAATGAAAAGCAATTGTATTAGGCTCACTGCAGAAGGAGGTAGAGAGAACACTACCCATTCCCTTTATAATCCTCACACAGATCCTTCTTGCCATGCTTTCTAGATCCTCTCAACAAAGAAGTATTGTTGCAGTGCATGTGTGCAGCCCCAAAGCCAGCATCACATGAAGCGCTTGGGGTGAAAGATGGTGTGTACTCTTGGTATACAGGGCTGTAGTTTCCATTCATCTTCCCTGCTCAACTGCTATCAGAGCTGGCTTTCCTATTAGGCAGGATAAGTTGACCACCTCAGGTGGTAGCTCATCACTCCTCCTAAAACAGATGGCATACCTCTTTCCAGAGCCCACTAAGCTCTGTAGGCTCCTCAGACCAAAGCACTGTGGGTAGGTGGTTATGACAACTTCTTGTACTTTGGTAGCATTTGCAGCCTCCATGGCCACCTTGCCCACAATGACTTGTCCTACGAAAGGACCCCTCAGAACAAAATAGCTTGAATGAAGTGTTGGAGGAAAGAGGCTGGAGATGAAAGCAGTGGAAGGTGAAATGAGGGCATGGGCGGTGACACAGCTGGAGTTTGTGTTTTTCCACATGAGGAAGCAGGGTAATTTCACATTTCCCCCACTATCATTAGGCAAGGGGAACAAATGCAGAGGAGTTTACCAGTTTCTGATTTCACAGAAATGAAAGGAGAGTGAGAGGACCTCTGCCTGACATTGCTGGAAACTAAGGACACTGCACTTGTGATCTCTACTCTTGGAAATTTGGAACTGACATTTATTGGAAGGTATGCATGTTAGCCTTTCTGCTGATGGGATCTCTGGCATGTAAAATTTGGCAACTGTTGGGCCTAGCAGAGAGGACATCAGCCACTGCATGTTATACATGCAGTGGTGAACATTTTGTGACAGTCTAACAAAGATTATCTTCTGAGAGTTGAAGGGTATTGTGCTGTAAAGACCAGAATTCTGCTGGCATGCTATGCAGGTGTAACTATGTTGGCATACATTGCAATTGGTAGCTCCCATGTCAGTGGAGTGGTGAATCAACTCCAGGTTTCATTCTAGGCTTTAAAAGAGCTCTCCATAGTGTTACATCCTATGCAACAACCTCAGTACCTTGAATGGGCCCTTTAAAACTAGCCCAGACCTGGAGTGAACTCAGTGCTCCACTGACTTGGGAGACACCCACCAATTTCAGTGTAGACTGTGGTGGCAGGAGGACAAAGGCCATGGGTGCAGCAGCTGTGAAGTAGATGTCTGAGAAATCTGCTGCTTGGAGTCAGCAGATTTTGTTGTTCTTCCCTCACCACCTTTGCATAATCCCCAAAATACAGTCAGGCCTCCACATTCACAGGCTTAACATTCATGGATTTGATTATTTGCAAGTTTCTCTAACCCCTGCCCTCCCCCCCACACACACCTCAAGCACTTCTTTTCTGGATGAGCCTCCCTTTTTGGAGGCTTCAATAAGGCTGCACAGCTCTTTAAAAGCCTTCCTCTCCTCCTCCTCCTCCATCTCCTGCCTGGCCAGCTAAGGACAGCTCACATCCAAAGTTCTCAGCACTACAAACCCTTTCTGATTCCCATCCTGCTCCTACACCCACAGAATGAGATGTGCAGGAGAGAAGAAGTACAGGCCCCCATGCCGACACACCCAGCCTTCCCACTTCTCTCCCTGACCTGATTTGAACCTTGGGTGCCCACTTTCCCCACCATGTCTTGGCCCCCTTCCCCCCGACACACATTTTGATATTTGTGGTTTTTCCCCTTTTTTAGGCACCCTGAGACCCTAACCCTAGTGAATCTGGGGGGACAACTGCAGTGAAATCACTAGCATAGTGCAACAACAGGACTGTGACCAGAATATCTTCTTCTTTCAGCCAAGATTTAATAAGCAGCTTCTTAAAACACAGTCTATTCCAATCAGAGTTAGAGTGATAAAAACACTATAATGCATACCTGTTAAGGTGGGCAGAGTACTTCATAGTGTTTCTCAGCTTACTCAGAAAAGCTTACTCAGAAAAGGCTATTTAAGTACCTCAGATTCACTCAGCTTAAGTGCAACAGCTTTAAGAGAATAATTAGACTGCAATCCTGTACGTAATTATCTGGCATTAACTCAGCAGAACTTAATTCACAGCAGACAAGGATAAATGTTTATTGTTAAAAATATGAAGAAGACTGTGATACATGTTGTGGTTGTTTTAGGAATGAACAAGACAGTACTAAATAAAAATAAAACACATATATGGTTTTATTTAAACAAATGTCTAGGAATTACAGACTTTTGAATAAGAAAAACACAAAAAGAGATAATTTCACAGCTACAATGTCTATTATCATGGCATTTCCCTGCCCTACATTCATTCTTCAGCGAGATAAATACATAATGTTCTCTTAATGTTCAAGCTAGAACACAGTGACTCAACCTGGATATAAATCTGCAGTAGATTTCTCAGAGTCGGTTGATTCACATTTTTAGAATTGCTCTCAAGGGAGCAGCCTTTCAGCTGTATAGTGTTATGCATACACTATCGTTCCTTATAGTAAAATCTTTAGTGATTAAGTGCTATTTATTCTAGGATGAGTAGAGGTAAAGTTATGTGATTTTAAGCTCTTTTACAGTGAATATATAACTTGCTGATAAGGATCAGCACAGCTGTCTGCCTTTTTTGGACCTTCCGTCACACTGAGTCCCTGCATTTCAGAGTTTCCCACTATCTTAATGGGTACCTGCTGATACCCCTATTGTGCATGGAGCCCACAGCATTCATGAACAGTTGTATTGAGGCCTGACACTCTCCTTACTTTTGCAATCCCGGGTACGTATCACAGAGCAAGAGTAACATTGAAACTCTCACAGGTAGAGTTGTCAGATCTCTGAGTCTGGCCTCTCAGGGCCTGCATTCTCCTTTCCAATCCACCAGGAGAGGTGGAGGAATCTCAGGACAACAGCACTTCCTCGAAAGTTGTGTGTGTATATATACTTTCCTCATTTGTTAGACATTGTAACCCTTGTACCATCATCACAGCCTGTTTCCTGAGACATCACAGCTATCTTGGGTCCCAATTTGAGACCCACTTTGGTCTCTCTCTGGGAGAAAGATGACATTTAAATAAACACTGAAATCCTATGTGACCATTGCCTCCTACATAACACCATGACAAGATTGCTATGTAGTGAATTCTGGGGTGAATGCCCCCTTAACTACACTTATCAGTAAGTAGCTGCTGGGATTGACAGGAGTCCATTTCCCTGTTGATCAAGAAGCAGTTGCCTGATGTTCCTCACCCCTCCTGTGAGAGATCCTCAGTGCAACATGAACAAAAAGAACCTTATCATAAATGCCTCCCATGTCAAAGACCGCTCATGCAAGGGGGCTGAGACCATCAGGCAGCTGTCTCCCAACTGAGACAGGAACCGATGTCAGTCATAGCAACTGCTTGCCAGTAAGTGAAATTTGGGGGACTTTCACAGTTCCTATGTGGCCGTGTAAGGATGCTGAACATGTAGCAGTTGCAAATGCATAATTGTAGGCTACATATTTGCAATTGCCCAACAGGATTCTGACACAAGTAAATATCACAAAAGCTTGTGGGTCTTAGGTTTTGGCCCCCAAATCTCCAGGTCTGAGATTGTATTGACCTGGGAATCCTACTCACAGGTCACCGTGCATGTGTGTGTGTCTGTCTGTTTGTGTATCCCTCATGGTGTAGATTTGAATCAATAAGTGTGGATATAAATTTAAACAAAGGTGTCTATCATCTAAACCTTTCAACACATATGTGCCCATGTATCTATCTATAGTCACAGTTGTGGGGGAGGGGAATTGGATGACAACTGCCAAAATACTCCAGAATATTATTATCATAATAGTCCAAAAAAGTATTTTTCCCAAGCTGTATGTGTATTTTAGGTTTGTTTGGTTTTTTGGTATACTTGTATTGTTAGCCCTATTACATTTCCATATACACACAGGGCTTGGGAAAATTACTTTTTTACACTGTGGCTGTAACGGCTGGGAGATCTTAGAAACTGTAATGCTGCAAAGTAACGTTCCCAAGCTCTGTATGTGGATAGATATATGGGAATGATGTGACAAGAGGTTTAGACAATAGACATTTTTGAAGAATCCTATTGGTTCACACCAGCATCTACTTCAGGTTCCTGTTTTCCATAGTGGCTTCCTAGAGATGCCTCCAGAAAACCTACAAGTAGGGCTTGAAAGCAATATTCATTCAATCAGTTATTTTATATCCCACTGTTCTCCCTTGAATGGGTTTTGGTAACCCTTAGTTGTTGCCCAACAGTTCAGTAGCTGCTTTTCTGGAGCATGCAGCCTCTGAAACTGAAAGTTTCATATAGCTATTATGACTAATAGGCAGTCATCGAACTTTAATCTCCCCAACTTCCCTTTCATTTTCCTTTTTAAAGACATCTTAAGGTAATGGTCATCATCACATCTCTGCTGTATCAAATGGCATAAATTACTCATGTGTTTTCTTTGTCATTCCACCAGTACTTTCAGCTACTAAACAAGTGTGGCCTTAACTCTGAACCCTACCATTTAATATCTGTCTTTGTCAATTAAAAATGGCCCACCCACTGTTAGGTACTGAATTGCAGCATACAGTTTGTAGTCCAATAATATTTATGTGTCTCTTTGTCCATATTCACATGAGCATGCATACACGTACGTACAGATTTTCTGAAATCCATTCCACGTCATGTCATGTTATAATACTCTACATTTGGTTATATTATGTCTGCCTTTCCCTCTGTAACAAAAAAGGGAAGTACATCAAGCAAATGTTGTTGAGGATGGAACAGGCATCCTCAAGCAGGCATAATAATTCCAGGCAATCTTTAGACGAAAGTCCATTTCAATGTACATTGTGTTTCAAAAGTCCCACTTCCTCTGTGCTGTAGGTCTTGAAAGGGAACATCCCACTTGTGTTTGTCGACACAAAGGAATGTCGCAGCCCACGTGATGTTATCAGTCCTTCCTGTGGCACTGCAACAGTATCCTGGTTGTTTCTTGCAGAGAATTAGTAATTGTTTTCAAGGGAGGAGTGACTCCTTTGGGTGGGATCTCATGGCATCTAATTCAGTGGCAGTGGGTGGTATTTGGAGGACACCCAGGCACATGACACAGATCTCCGGCTGCTGAGAAACCAAATATAGGAGCTTAGCTCTCAAAGCCATTAGTAATCACAGATTTTTAGGGCTGATTCATCAGATGGAAAATCTCATGTTCCAAAACTCTGCTTAAAGCAAGGGGGAGTTATTGCATCATTATTAAAGAGCTCCTTCTTGAACTTGACAGAACTCTTTGGACATTATGTTCTTCTCAATATGTAAGGCAATACTGAATTTTGTCTGATTGTGATCATGTTCTGTCATCATATATTAAATTCCATCCAATTCAACTTAAAGCTACATTATTTGATAAATATAGCAAGTTCTTTCAACTTCAGGTTTGGTTCAGACTATCAGTATTAACTTGAAGATTCACATCTGCTAATTCCTGTGCCATTACTAGTGTTAGAATACTGCCTGAGGTGTCTAAAATGCTTTGTAATCACAGCCTTGGCATTTATTTCGCCATTTCTGTGGAGATATTAAGAGTCCAGATGGGCCATTCTTGGGACTGTATGATTTTGCTACAGTGGTGTTGAATTTGCACCTCTGAGCATAGCTATCCGACATAAAGCTGATTTGATTATGGTTATAGTGTTTAGAAAAGTTACTTTTTGGGACTGTATCTCAAAGCCAGTCTGAAATTCTGGGACTTGTGGCCCAAAAAATATTTTTTCCAAGCTCTGGTTATGGGTCAGTATAGGTCACATAATTTAAATTCAGAATGTTTCTGCTTCAGCTCTTGGTGGCATTAAGGATTTCAGAAAGTAAATCTTGGAAAACCCTCAGCCTGAGAGCCAAACACTATGCATGTCAATATTTGAAGACATGTCTCATATCAGAGTACATCATGTATGTGGGATATTGCATGTCTGAATGCTTTCCCAAAGCATTGGGTATCCAGGAAACACATTAGCAAACTGGAGTAGGATCACCAAAACTTCATCAAGAAATGTGTAGACAATTCTAGGCTTTGTAGACATTAATCTAGATCCATATATGATAGCTCCTTAGCTCTTGTGATCAGGAATGAAAGAAAACTGTTCTGAGCTTGATCTAGTAGCAATGTCAGGCCACTCTAAGACTTCATTTGGTGCTGAAAACAGACACACATCAATGCTATGCAATAAGCTTTATTGGTGATCCATAATGCAGCAGGTGGTTTATGGCAAAGAAAAGCATTCCACTCCTTTAGCTGAGGAGTTCCAGCATCCCCTCTCTGCGAGTGGTAGAATCAGGCCTCTAAATAATTCTATTCAGACTGTCTTTAGATGGCAGTCTAGTTCCTTGTGGCTAGGTATTAGGTCATCTGGATTGGGGTGCCCTCCCTTCCCCGGATGGGGCAACTGGAAGATGGATCTGTTAAGTTACTTGGAACAGAACCAAACAAAGGAACTTGAACTTTAAAAAATGTGACCCATCCTTCATCATATTAGATAAGAGGACTATGCAAGTAGATAACCGGAAAGTTTACTCTCCTGGTCTGTTCCTACCCTTGAACTGCCAGCCAGCTTTTCTAACAGGGTGTATTAAACACAAAATGCCCCTTTCTATGACACTGGACACCTGGTAACATTTGGCCATGGTACTGATAAGGATTCTAGTGGGGCCATAGTCATCACAGGGACTAAGTAATTTTAAGATGCTAAGTTACTTTGCCTATTTTTTCTGTTTTGTTCTCTGACACTGCAACACTAATGCATATTGATCTTGGAGTAAGTCACAAGGTATACAGTGGACTTAATTTTGATCAAGCATGTATGGGACTGGGTGGGAAGTGTTGTTTTAACTGGTTTATTTTAAACTGGTATTCCAGTTCTTACTAAGATGTTATATGTGATATATGAGATCTGTCAGCAGTTGATGACTTTTTTTTCACTTAGTGACATTAAATAAGCTAATGGGAGACTGGGAAGGGAGGAAGTCTTATCAGGATTTGATATATTTTAAAGATAACTCAAAATAATTCATTATAGAAACAAATGGTGATCTGGGCTTATGCTTAGCACAGGGTGACTTTTCAGTGAATCTTCTCAGCATAAGAACATAAGAGAGCCCTCCTGGGTTATACCAGTGGTTTGTCCAGTCCAGCATTCATGTTCCCACAGTGACCAACCAGTTGTCTAGGGAAAGTCCACAGGTAGGACATGGGTATCATTCTGACTGTTAACTAATGATAGACTCATCCTTTATGAGTTTTTCAAATCAAACCAAACCATTTATGCAAGTGACCATCACTACATCACTACATATCATCATTTTTGGTTTTAGGATGATCTCAATTTCTGTTTTATGAGAAATGGAGTAAAGGAGACCCTATCCACTTTTTCCACCAGTGCACAATCTTATACTTCTTTCTCATTTTCTTCCTTGCCTTTTTTAAAGCTAGAATGTCCCAAATATTGTAAATTTTCCCTATAGGTGATTTGCCCCAGCTTCTTGATCACTGAATGCACTAGGTGGTTGTTCAATATGAATCTGTATTTACAGAAATCATGAAAAGTGGCTTAACAATCAATGTCTCTCCTCAAGGGAAGAGAATGGGAATTAAAAGGTGTTAAAACAGGGAAATCTTATTTCCCTTAATAAACTACAGTTTCTAATGTTCCTTGGTGAAGCCATAGAACAGTGGTGTATAGCTAATGTAAACTGTAGTACAGGTATACCAATAGATTTAAATTCCCAACCAGGTCACATTCAACTCTGGTGAATGATCTTAGAGAAGCCACTGTTTCAGATTTTGAGAATTAGAGTAAAAAATCTTAATACGTTTATTATAAAACTCAAGATGCGAAAATAATGCAGTCACAGATTTTCTAGCATAGGAAAGTCTATGAACAGATCAATGACATATATTAGTAAAATATTCTGTTTTCCTATTTATAACAAACTACTAACGCTCATTTAGAAGTGACTATACATTCTTTTTTGTGATGACTTAACATAGATATTTAGTTAGTGTTAGCTAGCGGCAAGTATTAGCTGCTGTGATATAAATGAACATTACTTCATCTAGCAAAATATGATCTTGGACATTCCCATCAATGGGAATGTTTTAAGCTCTAGTTACTACACCACCCACCAGAATTTTAATGACCTAGTATATGTAATATGTGTACTAGTAGTGACAGGAATTGCATAGCTATCTAAGAACAAAGTGTTATTTTGTTAGAAGAACTGTGTAATAATGCCATGGCAACCTTGCTGAAAATGGTAATGACTAAATTGTGATACGGGTGCTGTGCTATCTCCTAATGACACTTATGTTTCTGCTACAGAAACCATTGCCAAACTAGCAAGGCAGTTCACGGCACATTGGTTTCTGTTAAATGATTCAAATATGAACTTTTCATATTTAAGTGAAGGCTTTTTGTTTTAAAAGAACACCCTATATATCACAGTTATAGCCAACCTTTTCTCCAGAAAGGGTTGCAGAAGTGGTTTTATCCTCCAGCACTGTGTCATCACAACAATTCAGTGAGATAAATTAGGCTGAAAGATAGTTGTCTCTTCCATACTACACAGTTATAACACTTTGATGTCCTTGAATTGCCTCTTAGTTCTGTCTGATGCAATACTGGCATTTGTAGTTTTGAGAAGTATTTAGCATTCTCTACCAGAGAATTCTAGTGCCTCCCAAAGCTGCAAATCACAGGATTCTATAGGATGTAGCCATGGATGTGGAAAGTGGTATCAAAGTGCTATAAATATACAGTGAAAAGAAACCATGGCTGGCTCAAGGTCACTTGGTGATTCTTCTGGCTGCATGGGGGAATTTTAACTTGTCTCTCATCAGTCTTTAGTCAGATATCTGGTTGTGCAGTATTGATGAGGGAAGGCAGACAAAAAATATTTCTCCACAGTCTTACCTCCTCCATGGCTGCTGTGTCTGTGACCATTTTTCCTGTTGCCACTGCCTGTTGATAACAGGATCCCGGCCTTTGTCTGATGCTCCAATCACTATACTATACTGGCTTTCAGCTGAGTGTCTCACTCCATATCAAATATCTGATATCACTTGTGGATAAACAACAAAGATATTATATAGCTCATGCAGATATCTGGCCATCCAGATCTTACTCTCCTCCCACATGAAAAACAAGGGTATGTAAGAACCACAAAAAAGTGTATCTCTGGTGAAAGTGAAGAAATGGATATGAATAATTATGTGCATATGAAGGACCATAGAAGACTTTGTCTATCTTGTCTGCTCTGTTACATCTTCACCAGATCCTGTGATTTGTGTTTTGGCCAGGCCCTAGAAGCCTCTGGCAGAGAATTCTAAATGCCCCACAAAACTATAAATGCCAGTATTCCAGTAGACTGACACGCCTAGGCTTAACCTCACTTTCTCCCAAATATCTTTTCTCTCAGGCCCTTTTTGCATCATTTTTTTCTTGCGTGAGTGCCCCTTGAGCATTGCGTGAGTGGGAGCGTCGCTCCGTATGACGCACTCCCCCTCACGTGACGCTCACGAGGCTAAAGCGGGACATGGGTGCATTTTTTGATTTTCGGCTTTAAGCCGAAAATGCCCCGCGCTTGTGCAATGGTCATGGTGCCCTCGCGCACTTACCTCTGTGCGGTGTGTCGGCAAGGTGGCCCAGTCATGCTTCCTTCCCCCAGCGCAGCCTACAACTCCCAGACTGCACTGCGGAACGAAGGGATGGGGCGCTAGGGCAACGGTCGCGCTAACAGGAAGTGACCTGCGGTACGAAGAAGTGGGGAAGCGACAGCGTTTCGGATGAGGCTTCTCACGCGAGATGCCCTCCCCCGTCGCGCAAAAGGGTAACGTGCGAAAAGGGCCTCAGATGTCTCCTGCCTTGGTCATGTAGCCAGCGGTAGCAGACTATATCTTCCTCTTTTTATTCCTAGAATTCAGTTCTCTAAAAAAAAAAAATCTTTCTCTTTACCAAGAACAGTCTTATGTTGTTCCATGCATCAGCTTCTGTTCCAGCTTTAAAAAAGGGACCATGGTGTTTTGTGCTAAGCTCCACTCCCAAAGTTATGCCACCGCATCTATCCCTGCTCCTACTGCTGCTGTGTGCCACACAAACTCTGTACTTGTGGAAGCTTCCAGCAGTTTAGAGCTCTGATTATGCCAGGTTCTCAAGTGGATGGGAACTTTTGATTAATACAGGAGGCACTGCTTTTCATAAGAAATTATGAAAAATTTTAAGTATTCGGGAGTGGGATGGGGTGAGAGGGGCTGAATTATGGTAGGTTGCACTGAATACATGACACCATTGCCTCTTTCACTGCAGATACCCTGTTCTCATTGGTCAACAGAACTACTTTTAGACTAGAGAGACCTGCTTTTTTTCTTCTTTTTTCTCTCCCCCCTTTGTTCAGCAAGCTCTGCTTGGTGGGCTTCAATATTTGCATATATTTTAGACTAACCTCATGTAGTGTTTGTTCTAAGAGTAAAATGGGGTACTAGTGGACTAGATAGATATCCAAATGGATACAGTGGTTGTGTGTGTGTGTGTGTGTGTGTAAATCCTGGAGGAAAGAAAGACTATAATACTTTTTTTGATTTTTGAAATATTAATCATACTCAGTACCAAATGTACTCTAAGTAGTATTGCAGAGGATGAAACCTCTTTCTTTCTCTGGTTTTATCATGCATTTGCACAACATGGCTTATATGAAGTATGGTGTAAATCTTTGGTTGTATTTACCTAACCCCAGCCTATCTTCATTAACCGGTGAATCCTGAATCCACTTCTTATCTTGCCACAAACTAGTGCTGCTTGTTCTCTCTAGTAGTTTATATTGTACTTAAAACATTTCTCTAATAAACTCTGGATTGAAGTAACCATATATTTTAAATTACTGCACCTTGTTCTTTCATTATTTCAAAGACTAATCTTTCCAAATAGCTTTGGAAACCATCTAAACTAATTGTTAAGACTGAACTCTCAGCTTTAGAGCCTGTTAGCCACTATGAGAAAACTTCAGAAGCAATCTAATAGGCAAAACTCATGTACTAGGCTTTTATGTCTGTACAATAGAATATATGGCTGCACCGAGTGCTAAAGGACGATGAAATCATGTTTCAGAACATAAAGTTATCACTACAAAAATCAGATACAGACAGAGTGTCTAGTGCCATGAAAGGGATAATTAGGAAAGAGATTAAAAAACTCCATCTGCCAATATTGCCAAAGCTGTAATACATAGGATGGTGAACTACACTTGTAACATGGTACAGAGTAGTATTCCATTCTTTCTAGATTGGAAGCATAAAACAAACTTCCTACGGCTGCTTCATCTGTGGCCAGTATTATAAGAGGTCAGGTTTTTCTCTCTGTTGTCTTAATACTCTTCTTGGGAGGTAAGAGTCACAGTGGTACTTAGTCCTTTGGCTTGTGAATCAAGTCAGAATATGTTGTTTTTGCCAGCTCTCCAGTCCTTGGGCACTTGGATCGCTGGATCTCAACTGCATACAAGGGACTTGCTGTGGATTAGAGCTTGAATATCAGAGTCAACAGTTTAAGAAACCATTGTCTGTGAGCTGACTTCTTTGGGACAACTCAGTGTGACCAACAACAGGTACGGAAGCACTGAATCCTCTGCTGGTCTGTATAATTTGCTTTACTTCCTCTCCTGACTCCAGTTTTCTCCCTTGTCATCACATCTGTTATCACGGTTATGATATGTCGGGTGAGAGCACTAGATATCCTTTTGATATCAAATAATTTGGCCTTTGCTTGACCTTTTCTCTGCCACCCTGCTCCACGTGTTTGCAGAGGCCTCCTGGACGAGCACGTACGGGCGTGGCCATTAATGGTTGTACAATCCAAGACCCCGTTGCTTTAGGGAAAAACCTCCCTGCAAACTGGCTCTGCTTGGCTTGGGTTTACACAAAGCCACACAGCCAAGAGCCAAGCCATTCCTTTGTATCGGGCTGTTAACGATCTGGCCACGCTATTGTCATCATGAGCTAAACCAATCATGCAAAACGTGACCTTTTCCAACTCCTTTGTCCAACTCCAAATTTCCTTTGTTCTCACTGAGCATGACATAGCCTGTAGGTAAAATCCACCCTATATAAGGTCTCCACTTTTGGGACGTCTTCGGACTGCTTTGGACTTCCATCCCACCTTGACGCCGGTTGTCTAAGGAAACTTCCCTCAGTGAGCCCCTCTGAGCTTTCTTCCCCTGGAACCCCGCTTCCCTCCAGGACTACGAGACCAGGTGTCATATTGCCTTTCCCGAAAAGCCCTCTGTTTCTATTTCTCAGCTAGTTAGTTTATGTCTTGTTTTGTGTGTTTCTTGTCTTTAATAAAATATTGTTTGTTACTTTGAAAACCTTGTCTAGCCGTTCTCTGACCTGATGCTGTATACATAGGATTAAAGATCCTTGCTAAAGTTACCCTGCCTCTCGTTTAGCTGACAGAGTGCTCAAGTTAAATTACCCCAACTTGTGTTTTTATTTGGTTAATTGGGTGCCCCTCCCGGGACCCCCAACATACAGGGTAACACATCCTTTCAGCCAAAAGTTACAATTCTCTCCAAAAGCTGTATGCAATGTGGTTACATATGGTGTGATAATATTTGAGAAAAAGATTGTGTGTGTTTCAGTGATACTTTATTTTGTTTGTGAAGGCAACAAAAAAGAGAGAGAGTCACATACACAATAGGTCTCCAGGAGAAGAAAGGACAGAACCTAGGTGCCTGGACCTCCTTCCTACAAATGAGAGTGCACTGTCATATTTTACACAGAATTTCAGCAGGTTGCTGACTTCTGCTTGACCTCTTGCATTGTACTATTGCATGAGGTACAACAGTGACTCAGTGGGATCTTTGCTATTGCAAAGGCAATGGATTGTGAAAAAAAATAACAAAAACCTGTTCCTGCTGTTCTGCATTCAGCTTTTAATAGTCCTGCAATTCAACAACAACAACAAAAAGGTTGGTTGTCTGAGCTGAGATCAGAACTGAGATGTAAACATGACTTCCTTGAATATCCATTAATGGTTTTAGTATAACCATTAATTTCACTGACACTTAGTTCCAAAACACTTATTAGGATGATTCGTTTATTAGGACAACCTTAGATGCCAAAATATTGTACAAGTGTTCAAGGTTTTCAGATGTCTTCACCAGGTTAGATGGCAAACCAAGCCAAAGATAGAGAGGAAAATAGACAACTGGCTAAGTGAAACCAGGGGGTCTGCCTTTTATCATGATATTAAAATGGAGAAGAAAGTTGCAGAAGTTCAAGTTAGGTGATATTAGGTGCTTTTGTCTAGGGGTGCTGGGAGGGAAAAAAAACAGATGAGTCTATTCTTGGCAATATTAGATTGACTATGGTGACCTGTGCCTTGATGACATCCCATTTGGATTACTGTAGCACACTGTAACTGGGGCTGCCTTTGGAAACAGAAATCTTCAGCAGGTTCAAAATGCAGTGGCCAGGCTGCTGACAGGGGCTGGTTATAACACATAACTCTCTTGTTGCAAAAGCTTCACTTATTATTTCTTGTTTCTGGACACAATTCAAATGCTCATTATGATCCATGGAGCCCTATATGGCTCAGGTCCAGGCTGTTTGAACGCTCCTATCTTGCTGTATGACCCTGAATGAGTTTTGAGATTCCCCAGGGGAAGGCTTTCTCTCTATCCCAACAATTGTCACAGGACTGGTGAGGATCTGTGACAGGGCCTTATCTGTAACTGCTCCCAGCCTCTGGAATTCTTTCCCATGGGAAGACAGTTTGGCACCTTTTCTGCACTCCTTCTACTGGTAGATTTCTGTTCAGAGAGGCATTTGACAATTAACTGGTTATGCAAAAGATCTTTTAATGGGTTATGTATGCTTATAAACTATTTTGTTTGAGTGCTGTTTTTAAAAGGATAATTGATTTATTTTTTTGAAAAAATGTTTTTATTATAATCATTATTTTTCTTAGCTGTACTTTCAAAAAATTCTATGCATAGATCTAGGCACAGAAGGCCTAAGTGGTGGAGAGGGAGAGGGCTTACATGAAACAGAAGGAACATTAACACTCTTCCTGCTTAAGATCTTGGCCTGGGATCACTGCATTCACCCTTTGAGTGCCTGCTCACTCTTGTGATTGCTTCCAGATGTATTCTGAATCTTTGTGCTGGAATTTTTGTGCAGGGACATGTGCACCATACAAGAAAGGGCTGCAAACAAGCAGATGGACAATTTTTAGTGTTGTTCTTTGCTACTCACTTTACCTTGATTTCTTTGCACTGAGGGTGAATTCAGGCATAAAAAGGAGATCTATTCCCTTGACAAATGCCAGGGGTTACCCCCAGATCTGCCCCTTTTACTTTACATGGATGAAAAATGTTTTGCAGATTCCTTCCTAGACTTGGGATTTGACATTTGCTTCTCCTTCTAGGTCGTTGAATAAAAACTTAAGTAGGCTATCAAAAAATAACAAAAGGATCTTTGAAATATCAACATTTTGTAAAACCTAGTTATAGCTTAATTTTCAGATTTTCATTTGGAGTTATAACTTAATTTTCAGACTCTAATTTGAGAAAGAAAGACTTCTCACTATTTCTTTCTGAAATAATAATAATAACAACTTTATTTCTTACCTGGTTCTCCCCAACATAAATCAAAATGCAATTAAAATCACATAGTAAATTAAAATACACTAAAAAGACATAAAGTCATTTAAAAGACAAATATATCATATTTGAAATACATTATAATTAAGGATACATCATAATTAAAAATACATCATAATCGAAAATAGACTGGGTTGGCCTGCTGGAAGAGATAGGTCTTTAATACTTTTTTGAATTCAGACAGCATATTTTTGCTGTGGAATCTCCTCTGGTAGGTCATTCCACAGTCTAGGGGCAGCCAACGGAATATCCTCTGGGTGACTGTTGCCAGTCTAGTCCTGGCCGGTATAAGTAAATGGTCCCCAGAGGACCTCAGTTTACAGGATGGATTGTATGGGAGGAGGCAATCCTGCAGGTAACTTGGATCCAAACCATGTAGGGCTTTATAGTTAATAACCAACACTTTGTACCTTGCCCAGAAATGAATTGGCAGCCAGTGGAAAGATTTTAATATCAGTATGATATGCTCACTCCTCACTGTATCTGTAACCAATTTGGCTGTCATATTTTGGACTAGCTGGCGTTTCTGACGTTAGTACAAAGGTAGCCTAATGTACTGTGCATTGCAGAAGTCCAGCCTTAAGGTTACCAATGCATGCACTATTGTCTTTAGGTCATCAAATTCTAGGAAGGCGCGCAGTTGGGGTATCAGCCAAAGCTGATAATAAGCACTCCTGACCGTCACATCTATCTGAGCTGACATTTGGAGGGATCCAGGAGCACTTCCAAGCCATGAACACAGTTTTCCAGGGGGTGTGTGATCCTGTCCAGAACTGGCTGACATATCTCCAACCCCAGATTAGGATCCTTAATAGTAAGCACCTCTGTTGTGCTTGGATTCAGTTTCAATTTGTTTATCTTCATCCAGACTCTTATCTTCTCCAAGCATTCATTCAGAGGAGGCCATACTATCCTTAACTAAGAATAGTTTTAAAGGCGTGGAATTTTTTTTTTATATACTATAGATATAAAATTACATATAAATATAAATATGAAATGATTTCCACCCCTGCAAAAAAGGCCAACCCAAGCTGTTTTTGATTTGGTGTTTGTTTTACGTCCAAATGCTTTCAGAATAGAACTATCTCCCCCTCTCCCCCACCAGGGCACAGAGATAAATTTTAGATATTTTATTTTTCTCTTGTCCTCCTCCCCACCTTCTTAAGGAATAGTGACAATGAATGAACTTGATGGAAAAGTCAGGGGAAAAAATCAAACAAAAAAGCAGTTAGCTTTTTTATATATGTAAAAAAGAAGTAATCTGCCATTGGGAAGGAACTGGCAGTGAACAGGGGAATGTAACATATGAATACGTTGTTGAAAGATTTATGAATCCATGCTGAATGTCAGCCCATTTTAAGACTGTTTATAAAATATTAAACAAAATGACAGAATTAGTGGTTCAAAGAATGATCGTATCAAACAGACTCCAGGATCTTCCTTCTATGTGTGACCCAATTCTTTGCTGAATTTTAAGAAGGTTGTCTTCCTCTGATTGGATGTGTGGTTTGCTATGCAATTTAAAAGCATTCTTTTTTTCCCCTCTTCCTTTCACTCTTAGTGATGATGTTGAGATATTTGTATTAATATATCTTTATCTCTTTATTTGTGGTAGAAGAACAGTTAGGGAGAAGATATGATAATTTTGATCAGGAAAATGCTTGGGAAAGAAAGCATTAAGGAGCTCCCACCCCCTGCATTTATTGGCTTTAATTTATAGCGTATTAAGGTTGTTTTTTCATTAAAAGAAAGCTCTTGCTCCTGCCCCCTCTCCTCCTCAGGGGTGCAGCTATGTGGGGGTGGTGTGGAGAATGAAGATATTGCCCCACTAATAAGAATTCTGAAATTTCTCTTCAGCCCTCAAGTTTCTAGCATTTCACAAACATAAAATTTCAGCTGAGTATTTAGGAAAAACAGTTTAGGCATCTCAGCACATAAAAGAGTTCTAGGTGTGAATAATTTTCCAATTTTCAAGTGGGAGGGGGGCAGTAATCTTACACAGGGCAAGGTCCTCATTCCCACCTCATAGCCTCAGCCTTGCTCCTCCTCCACCTCCTTGTAGTAGTGGTAACAGCATATATAGTACTATTACTGTGCATGGCATGTTACAAGAGAACAGGTCCTTGCCCTGTGCAGTCAAAAGTTCAACAGTGGAAAAAAACACAAGGAAGAGAGGAAAGAGCTGTAGACACATGGTGGCTTTCAGTTATGCATTGTTAGACTTGGCTGTAGGTTTAAGTGGATTGTTGTCATTATGTGCTTTCCAGATGACTCTGACTTATGAAGAGCCTATTGAAGTGGGTTTTTTCTTGGCAAGATGTATTCAGAGGGAGTTTGCCCTTACCTTCCACTTAAGCTGAGAGGATGTAGCTTACCCATGGGTACCTAGTGGGTTTCCATAGCTAGGCAGAGATTCAAAGCCTGGTTTCCCAGAACCTTGTTCAACATGCATCATTGCATAATGCAGGCTCTTAGTGCATGGAAACTATGAAGTTGAGCAAAAGGATACAACCAGAAGTGTGCTGCTGGACTCATCCAGCGGCACCATTTGCAGGGTGGAGTGTGGGCAGTAGGAAGATGGAGGCCCCATCCGGCCTATTGCAGGCTGGAGGGGGCAGGCCATTTCTGGGGAGGGAGGGCTGTGTGGGGTGGCCTGGATGCCAGCGAGGTGGCAGCCAATCGGAGTGCACCCCCTGCGCTCCGATTGGCTGCTGTGGCCAGGTGAGTGGCTGTAGGGGTTTGCCTTACCTGCCACCGCCTGGGAGGCCAGCACTCTAGCTTCCGTGTGGCTCGGCGGCGGCAGCGGTAACGGTGATGGTGACAACGAGGAGCAAGAGCCAGGGAAGCCTGGAAGCAGTGCAAGTCAGCGGCAATGCTCGGTGGCAGCAGCAGCGCCAGGGGCGGCTGTGGCAGTCGGGCTACGGTGATCGTCCGGCTCCTGGCAATGGTGGTAGCAGCAGCAGCGAAGTGGCAGCGGTGGCAGCAGCAGGGGGGGCGCATGGGCCATCGGTCGGGCCACCCAGTGGGGAACACGGCTCCAGAGTAGTTGTGGGCAGTGACAGCACTGGTGGTTGAGTGGTAGTAGGCTGGGAGCGCAGGGATGGTTGAGCCTGGCGGCAGGGGCTCCGAGGCGGCAAGGTTGGTTGGTTTGGGTCCTCACTTCCCTCGGGCCTGAGGGCCTTGGGCTGCCTGTGGGCGGCTGTGGTCGAGGACTGTTGGCCATCTGGGGGCAGGGAGCAGCAACTGCGGCCCGGCCAGTCCTACACCTTATAGTCCTGGGCGTTCCAGACTGGGACGTTGCCTCCGGGTGGCCTGCTGACATCCGCTCCCCCGCACCCCATGTCACTCAGCTACCTATACCCCCCATCACCCCCCATCAGTTTTATCTCTGGGTCCCTTCATTCCCTCCCCTCGCTTCTGCCAGGGCC
Source organism: Ctenosaura bakeri (assembly GCA_948474755.1). NCBI lineage: Eukaryota > Metazoa > Chordata > Lepidosauria > Squamata > Iguanidae > Ctenosaura > Ctenosaura bakeri. The sequence continues at coordinate 64,265 of CAOLHI010005419.1, forward strand.
GCCGTCCTTCCTGGTGCCGGGATATACCTCACTTGCAGCTCTTGAGCATGCCTCCCAAGTGTGTGCCTCCTGTGCAGGAGCCTCTGCCTCGCACATGCAGCCAGGCAGGGCAGCAGAGAAAATCCTGGGCCTGCCTGGCCCCTGCCTCTAGACAGGCCCAACCTGGTGGAGCGGCCGGATGCTCTTCTGAAGTGGGGAGGAACTCTGCTACTCATAGCGACACAGTTTTGGCTAGTCTCACACAGACCATTGAGCTATTGGTGGAGAAGGTGCAAGGACTTGAGAAGCATTCTGTCCCTGCTCCCCTGCACCCTGAAAACTGGAGTGAGGCTGCCACACCTTCTGAACAGCCCCGGGCTCAGCAGGGCTGTCGATGGCGATCACCGTCTTCGTCACCTTCCAGCATCTCTTACTCATCCAAACTCCAGCTATGATTCCTCTTGCCGGGAGAGGCACAGCAGGAGGAAGAGGAGGAAGAACAAGTGATGCAGAAGGAGGAGCAGATGGGATTCAGACAACGGCGGGGTGTTCAGTGAGTCCTCAGCTGATTGGCATCGGGCTGCAGAGTACTGGAAGGCTGCAGCCCATGTGACAGGGCTCCCTGCTTGGACCATCCGCAGGTGCTTGGGTGAGAATCAGGAGGGCACCAGGCCTAGGGCCGTGTGGGACATATCACCAGGTACAAGTGGGGGGGGCTCTTACTACCTTCGGGGATCACGAAGACCCTCCTGGGATTCACCTTGACCAAAAGACCAGGGAGCGCATCCAGGATGGATATTATGTGGACATTTTTTCTCTCCTCAAGCCCATGGGAGAGGAAGGGCATGGACCTAGGGCCAGGAATAAGCACAAAAAGGAGGAAAAAACTGAGTTGGTAGAACGCACATTCAGCAACTGGCTAGCTGGATACACCATTTTCATGGGGGTAGTTTCGGCAGCGTATCCAGAAAGAGGTTGGCACCTCTCCAACCATCTGAGTAATATACTCAAGGCTAGGTCTCTTGCAGGAGAGTCCACAGCCATCGAATATGACTGTGCCTTCCACAAGCAAACTTCACAGAGCGAGTCTGCACGCTGGGACTTGATCAATTACAAGCTCTGGCTTGTGATTGTTGGTCCGCACATTAAGGGCAGAACGGAGGGCAGCAAGCTTTTTTGTGGGCAGGGGAAAAGGGAGTCTAGATGACAGGTGTGCTGGGAGTTCAATCAGGGCAAGTGCCAATGGCCCAGTGCAAGTTTGAACACAGCTGCGAAGGCTGCCTGGGCTCCTACCCCAGGGTGTCCTGCCCCCACATTGGGGGAACCCTATTCTCTCACCCAGGCCAGGGTGGGGGCACTCATCTCAGCAGAAAGGATGCTCCCCCACCCGCTGCCCCTGCTGGTGGAACAGGGACCACCAGACATTAGTTTTGCTCCCCCTCATTTCCCAGTCTCCTTGTCTGTGCTCTCCCCCCTCCTTGCTCTTCACCAGGACCAGAAAGTGGCTCATTTCATTGAGTGCAGCTTTTCAGTGGGCTTTTGCATCCCAGTCGTAGGGCCTCGGTTGGCCTTTGAGGCTGGCAGTTTGAAATCCACCCGCTATCATCCCCAGGTGGTTGTGGAAAAAATTGCTAGGAAAAGCGGATGGGCAGGGTGGCGGGCCCCTTCTCCTCCCCTCCCATGCCTAATCTCCGGGTGTCTCCCCTTGGTGTGGTTCCCAAAAAGACCCCGGGTGAGTTCAGGCTCATTCATAACTTGCTCTTCCTGAAGGGTTCATTGGTTAACGATGCCATTCCCCACGACCGTTATTCCTCCTTTGATCAGGCTGTTGGCCTGGTGAGGTCATGCGGAAGGGGGGCACTCATGGTCAAGTGTGACATCCAGTCTGCCTTCAGGCTTCTTCCAGTTCATCCGGACAACTACTGTCTGTTGGGTTTCAAATTCGGTGGGCTTTGATACTACGATAAGGCCATGCCTATGGGGTGTGCTGTCAGTTGTGCTGCTTTTGAAACCTTCAGCACCTTTTTGGAATGAGCGGTTAAGCATCGGGCAGGGTCCTCACTAGTCCACCCATTACCTCGACGGCTTCCTGTTTGTGGGGAACAGCGGGTCTGGGAATTGTGCCAAATTGTTGGAGGTGTTCCGTGAACTGGCACGGGAGCTCGAGGTTCCTTTAGCACAGGAAAAGATGGAGAGCCCATCCATGTCACTCTCCTATTTGGGTATCCAGCTTGACTCCGTCCTTGGAGTGTCCCGCCTGCCAGCTGACAAGCTGGTGGGTATCAAGGAGCTCACAGCCTCTTTCATGGAGCAGAGCAAGGTCTCCTTGAAAGAAGTGCAGACTTTGTTGGGACACTTCAATTTTTCCTGCAGGGTTGTTGCTCCTGGCAGGGCTTTCTGTGCCAGGTTAGCAAGAATTACTTCAGGTGTCAGGCCCCCCCATCATCGCATTCGCATCACCAGGGGCGTTAAGGAGGACCTTAGGGTATGACTTTCCTTCATTGATAATTTCAGTGGGGTGTTGGTTTGGCAGGACAGGTTTGAACCTGGTCAGGCACTCCAGATCCAGTCTGATGCAGCAGGGTCAGTGGGCTTCGGTGTTTTATTCCAAGGGCGCTGGTGAGCCAGGCGTTGGCCACAGGCATGGCTGGCGGGTGAGGTGGTTAGGGACCTCACATTCCTGGAATTTTTTCCGATCCTGATGGCAGTGCACATTTGGTCGGATGAGCTCAGCAATAAGAAGGTTTGCTTGTGGTGTGACAATCAGGCGGTTGTGGCTATCATCAATTGCCACTTGTCCAAGTCCAGCAGGGTTATGAGACTGGTTAGGAGGTTCATTCTTGTCTGCTTGTCCGCTAACATATCCTTCTCAGCTAAATTTGTTCCAGGGTTGGACAATGCGAGTGTGAACTCTTTGTCTTGTTTCCAGGAAGAGAGATTTCGTTCCTTGGCCCCAGAGGCGTACCCCATGCCAGCAGCATTCCCAGAGGAGCTCTGGGACCTTGGGAATGATGAGTAATGGAAGCATTGTTCCAGTCCATCGCGCCTAGCACCTGTCGGGCTTACCGCAAGGCCTTCAGCAGGTTCCAGGACTTTCATCGGCTCCAGGGGTATTGTCTGGTGGGCAAGAATCCCGAGTGGCAGGTGTTGCAGTTTATGGCTCACTTATGGGACCTTGGACTTGCTTCCCACTCGCTGTCAGCTCATCTGGCAAGTGTCTCCTTCTTCTGTAAGGCTGCGGGGTGGGGAAGTCCTGTGCATCCTTTTGGGTTAGAAAGGTGCTGGTGGGCTGGGGGCACTCACATCCTTGTCCCAAGGACACTAGGAGGCCCATTTCATTCAACCTGCTTAGGGACTTGATCCGGTCTCTGCCTGGAGTTTGCTGTTCCTGCTTTGAAGTAGCCCTGTTCAGGGCCGCATTTACCATAGCCTTCTTCGGTGCCTTCAAGGTGGGCGAGCTGGTGTGCAGCTCTAAGTTGGATGCTTCCAACAGGGCATTCTTGGTCGGGGATGCCATCTTCCATGGGTCTTCTCCCACCTTGTGGGTGAGGCACTCAAAGAATGACCAGCAGGGGTGGGGGACCATGGTGTGGCTCCATGCTTGGCACGGGAATGGCCCTTGCCCGGTCAAGGCCTTGACCAGGTACCTGCGGATGCAACCCAAGGGCCCAGGCCCCTTGTTTATCCATCAGGACCGTGCTGCTTTGTCCAGGTTCCAATTTGTGGCCATCCTACGGGCGGCCCTGGCCCACCTTGGACTACTTCCCATGCAGTTTGGGAGTCACTCTTTCTGGATCGGGGCTGCCACTGCTGCTTCGGAATGGGGTCTGTCTAACAGGGATATAATGAGGATGGTGAGATTGGAGATCCAGGGCCTTTGTGGGCTACATCAGACCTGAATTAAAACTTTGAGCTCCCCATGCCAGCCTTCATGCATGGCCCGCGCCGACTGATGAGGGGGTGGGCCATTCCAGGCTGACACGACTGTTATTGGCTGCAGCTGTGGGGTTGGCGATATGCAGTCCTCTGGGGCAGGGCCGCCTCTTTGGCGGTCACATGGGTCTTGGATCCAGGTGGGTCGGGGGCAACGGCCTTTGGGCAAGGTTCATTGGCCCCTTGTGGTTTGAAAGGGAGTGCAAGGCAGTGGTGGGCATGTCTGACTCGGAGGACATGCCTTGCTTGCACCTCCTGGTGACAGGGGGTTCCAGCAGTGGGATCCCCTGGTGGCCATTAGTGATTCCGCCACCGGGTCGGAAGCTTGGGTACATCGGTCAGCAGCAGGCTGATCGATGCTAGGTTCCAGACCCATGTTTTGGCCGCCCATTGTATGCTGTAGCTAATAAAGTTGTGGCCTTTGTTACCTGATTTTGGTATGTTGTTTTATTCTAAGCCCCATCGCTCCTACCCACGCAAATGGTGGGCTTTAACGAAGGTTTTGAAAGTCATTAAAAGGGGTGGCATGGCTTCAGTCAGTTGTTCTGGAAGGAAATTCCAAGCATGTGGCTCAGCAATGTAGAAAGGGAGGAGTCTTTGAAGAGCCAGAAAATGTGATGTTCACATGGGTGATGGAATTGGGAAATGGAGATCATGGGCAAGGATATATTAGGATAAAAAGAGCAGAAATATATAAGGTACCAAAGCCATGGAAGGCTTTGGACGGAAGGACAAGCAGCTTGTAACAGATCCAGAAGCAGACAGGAAGCCAGTGTGGGAACATAAGGAAGAATGTCATGTGATCAGAGCTAAGAGAGAGGTGAATGACCGGCAAAAGCATGCTGGGTCAGCATGAGAGTGTCTGCATTGTGAAAGAAGTAGAATTGTATGGGATCTCTGTGGTCAATCATCCTGCACTGTTGCACACCCTTTTTTACACTCTTTCTGTTTGTATATCTGTATGCACTTAGTTTTGCTAAAGGGAAAAGACATTAATTTTGTAAAGAAACAGAGGTTTTGAGCAAAATATATAATGCACAAACAATAATTTGGAACCTCAATCTCTGATGCTTGAAATGAGATCTCTAGAGATGGTTGGAAAATTCACAAGACACTGTTTTATCATATAGAGATGTCCAGTCTCACATGTGGTAAGATTTCTTCAAACTTCTGTTCGTAATGACGGAACAAAATCATCTGGAATAGGTGAATCCTGAAATAAGGC